>JAJQKJ010001302.1:0-52742 GCA_029574335.1 Rana kukunoris | reverse complement strand
AAGGATACATTCTGTCTGAAGTTTTAGTATAAGACAAAAGCATTCAGCAAAGTCAATGGAATAAATGTAGAGACACTTTTTTGTACCAGCGTCTCGATTTACGGGCAATATGATACAGCGCCATCAACTGGTCGTTGAGGTCCACCCCTCCCATATTTTGGTTATATTCGTGGACACAGAGGGGTTTCTCCACAACACCAGTCGCCGTACGAATTTGTACTGTCGTGTCTGCGTGAAGGGTGGTAAGAAGGAAAACATTCTTATTGTCCCGCCACTTCACAGCGAGCAAATTATTTACATCTGCAGCAGGCTCTCGCCCCCAGCTTTATACGGGCATCTACAAGCCGCTGGGGAAAGCCCCGGCGATTAGGTCGCACGGTGCCACATGCTCCAATCTGATGATCAAACAAGTGACTAAAAAGTGGCACGCTGCTGTAATAATTGTCCACATACAAGTGGTACCCCTTTCCGAATAAGGTGACACCAAGTCCCAGACAATCTTGCCAGCGCTCCCCATGTAATCTGGGCATCCTTCCGGCTCTACGTGACTATCTTTGCCCTCATAAATCCTAAAGCTCCATGTGTAGCCTGTTGCCCTGTCACAGAGCTTATAGAGCTTGACCCCGTATCTGGCACGCTTGCTGGGAAGGAACTGCTTGAAAGACAAGCGGCCAGCAAATTTAACCAGGGACTCGTCAACGCAGACAACTTGCTGGGGATTAAACAAGGCTGCATAACGTTCGTTGAAATGGTTTATGAGGGGCCGAATTTTGTAGAGCCGGTCAAATTCAGGGTCTCCACGTGGACGACAGAGTGCATTGTCGCTGAAATGCAGGAACCGCAGGATCGCCTCGTATCGTTTCCTGGCCATGTGAACAGAGAATATGGGCATTTGGTCAATTGGCTCTGTGGACCAATACATGCGCAATTGAGGAAATGTATGTATGCCCATATTGAGGGTAAGGCCCAGAAAGGACTTAAATTCGGAAACCGTAAGAGGTCTCCATTCTTTGGCAAGGAGGGTCTGGGGATTAGCGGCGATGTAGGTACCAGCATATAAATTAGTCTGGTCCACAATAGATCTATAGAGATCTTCTGTGAAATACAGCGAATAAAAATCAATGGCATAAAATTCGCTGTATCCACCTGAATTCCGGTTTGCCAGTGAATGGGGGAAGTACGGGTGCTGCAGAAGTGGTGGGGACCCAATCAGGATAGGCGAATTCTGCAGGAAGGGCACTATGGGCACGACGGGCCTGTCTTTGTCTTCTTCTTGGTGGCAGCGGGTCACTACTTGTGCTTGCCACCTCGCCAGCTTGAACTGCACTTATGGGACTCGCCACGTCACCAAGTGTTACTGCAGTGCTGGATGAACGACCAGGGTGTACTAGGCCGCTGGTGCTTGCCAATCCACCAAAAGGAATAGCGGCGCTAGTACTCGCTCTCTGCTCCATACAAGGGTCCTGCGGTTCTTGCTCCTCAACAACCTTAGAACGGGGTCGGGTGCGCCTGGCCTTAGCAGGGACCACTACTCCGTCATCCGAGCTATCTGACATGGAGCCGCTGTCGTAAACAGGATCATATTCTGAGCCCGAATCTGTCAGATGCGTGACCTCCTCATCATCATCTGACGACATGCACATGATCCTAACAGCCTCTTCACCAGTGTACATCCGCTTTGCCATTTTGGGCTCTAAATTTAGTTGTAGACTGGTGATGATTCACGGGTAAAAAAAGCACCTGGCTATAGAAAGGCAAATGTAGAAAACGCTTCAAAAAAACTGTTGGCGATCGCAGGGATCAGGCCTGTCTCTGCGAACGCTGCAGTTGTGTGTGATGTGTTTTTGAAGTGACAGTGATCGATCGATACTGCACTTGGGTGGGTTGGGCTGGGCAGAGGGGCAAAACGCAAGTGCTAGCGGGTATCTAGACTGATTCCGCTAACAATGCGTTTTGGGTACCCTAAACTGCTGGGTACGCTAGTATAGATCTGATCAGATCAGGTATAGATCTGTTCAGATACTATACCACTAAGGGGGGTGTATGCTTTGCGAGTGGGTGTAAGCGTTACTGGCACTAACCTAACACTGCCTGGGGCGATGCACACCCTAACTGGCGCTAAAATTTAATTTAAATCACCCGCCGGGCGATCAGGGGGTTAAACCTTTATTGGGTAATATACGGCGGGTGCGCTGATGCTATAAACAGCAAACTAACTAACCCAGCGTCAACCGTAACACTTATACGGTGATCACTGGTGAAAGGGTTAACTAAGGGGCAATCAGGGGGTTAAAACCTTTGTATGGTAATATATGGGGGTACCTAACGCTTTCTAAAAACCTAAATAACTAACTGGCTAACCTGCGTCACCAGTGACACTTATATGGTGATCACTGGTGAAAGGGTTAACTCTAGGGGCAATCAGGGTTAAAAACTTTATTTATGGGGGTACCTAGCGCTATATAAACCTGACGGCGAACATCAAAAAAACTAACTGCCTAGCGGCAACAGTGACACTAATACAGCGATCAGAAAATCGATCGCTTAGTGACACTGGCAATAGGGGTGAAAGGGTTAACTAGGGCAGTGATCAAGGGGTTAAACCTTTATTAGGGGGGGTAGGGGGCTACCCTAGACCTAAAGGGGGCTAAGACTAACTGCCCTGACACTTTTTACTGTAACACTGACACTAAATGCAGTTATCAGAAATAAATGATAACTGCATTCAGTGACACAATGTTACAGTGGACTGGGGGGGGGGGGGCGATCGGCGGTGTGGGGGTTGGGGTGACTAGTGTCTGGGCAGTGGGGTAGCGGGGACTTAGGGGGGCGGGGGTTTCTCTCCTCAGGCGGACGTGGTCGGGAGGCACACATTTTTTCCTGTTCCTGTGTTAGCACAGGAAGATAAAGGCGGGGGCGCGCGCAGGCTGGGAGCGATCGCGAGGGGGTGGCTGAAAACGAGTAGCCGCCCCCTCATCCCGGATCGCTCCCGGAGCTAAAGGAACCGCCGCATGTACGGGGGGGGGGGGTCCGATCGGACCCCCGAACCCCCTCAAGGCACAACGTATATATACGTTGATGTGCCTGTCGGTGCCATTCTGCCGACGTAAATGTACATGCGGCGGTCCTTAACTGGTTAACAGCACTGCGGCTACAGGTACTGGTTCCTCAAACCATCACCTCCTCCAGACCACAGTCCTGGATGCCCAAGCTTTGGGCTTCTTAACCGCACACAGCTTGAAGTCCCTTAATGCACACAGCTTTAGGCTTCATGGGCGCACACAGCTTTGAAGCCCTTCAACGCACACAGCGTTTGTCCTCACACAGAGACACTCACCAGCAGCCACTGCTCCAACTCCACCTTCCTCTTCATCTGCTCTCCCCAGCCCTTCATCTGCTCTCCCCAGCTGTCTGCACCTGGGAAGGCAGCTTGCAGGCTATCTTAAAAACCTGGACACGGGTTGGAGATCCCGTGTAGCAATAGGAAAAATATGAGAAAACTGCCAGCGCAGTTTTCTCTGTTTTTAAATTTACCATCTGCAATCTGGCTATATGCAGACCGTGTGTCCATTTCATATCATTTTTATAGTGACAGAGCCACGCTCCGCCACATACCCCCCCCCCTCTTGTTTTGATCCGGAGGGAGAAACACCTGCATCCACCATAGCAGTTGGGACACCTCTGTGCCGGCTGTCAGCCGCGTAGGCCCAACCCCTTTTTTCGGGTGCGCTTCCAGGTCAGTCCTACCCTGACTCTCCATGGGATCCCACTTTTTTCTGTCCTACGCTTTCTCCCTCTTCTGGGGTTCCTGGGCTTATTTTCTTTTCTCAGGGGAACACTGCCTTGCCTGAAACCCTCACATTCTTCATATAGAGAACCTGTTCCTTTAGCACTTTCTCCCACAGTGTCTCCGGGTACTTTAATTTGTACCTTTGTGCGACTGACAGGTAAAATCTCTGCTACTGCCACGTCCATTTCGCTCCCTTTCTTCATGTAAAGTCTAGTGGTTGAGGCAGTGTCCGTGCCCTCTACTGACCACCGCTCAGCCACACTTTGGACTGCATCAGCAGAAATGTTCCTAGTCACCGCATCAGGCGGAGAGACTTCTGATGTTGTCAAATGTTCTCCTGAGCGCCTTCCATCCAAACCAGTAACTGGAAGCACCCTCTCAGAGAACTTTGAGACCATCTGCCACACTGCTAACAAACATGGTACCAACCAATATCTCTTGTAATTACCATAAAACATAGCCTGTACTACTTGGCTCCACCTACTGGGTACTACGCAGTACCACCTTGTCCGACCACGATGGAGACACCCAAGTGTATAACAGATGTGCTTTTTGGACCTCAAGCATTTTCAACAATACATTAGTCAACTTCACAATGCGACCCACGTCCACATACAAGACCTTTCTAGGGACTTTTCCCTTATCAATGACTTGGAGGGGCTCATCAACTGAAGCTGGAAAGATAGAGACATTTTCAGCGACCCCCACCTCACTGGCGGTATCAGTCTTCACAGCCTGGTGCTCAACTGGACTGCGCTGTCAGATGTACATCTCACATTTATCCCTTCCGTCACAGCATCAGTGAGCCGCTGCAGGTCATACGTCACATTGCCATTTTTGCGCTCACTATTTTCCAGCGGTTGGGCTGCGGATAACACATCTGCCATGCATGCGCCCTTAACCGGTCCTTCTGACTGGAGGGGACCAATCTCTGCAGGGGCCAACACGCCCTTGGCCACTGGCCACCCTGCGCTCCCTCCATTGGGCATAGCAGGTGTTATGTCCAAATCTGTGTTACCCAATCTAGCCTTATCCAGCATGGCTAGCAGTTGTTTAGCCCAGCTGTCCCAGTCAGTGGTACTTCCCTGACAGGCATTCTGCAACATTGCATCACCTGTTCCAAGAGGCACCAAAGGAACCTGGGTCTCATTACCCGATACAGTACATTTGTCATTGCTAGACGCATCACATTGTACAAGCACAGTTTCACTTGTGTCACATTGGGACAATGCTTCGTCACAAACCACAGGATGCAATACCCCATTTTGACCAGATTGTTCTGGTGGCGCTACCATCACATCCCGCTTTACACTACTAGCTTTTACAGTATGAACACATTTTTCACCAAACCGATCACATACCAGGCGGGTGGTCGGCACCCACACACTCTCATTGTGTGGTGCAGTCTCTCCTTGTTCCCCAGAGTAGTGCCAGAGCGATCCTGAACAACCTCCAGTTCCAACACAGGGAGATCCCGGGAGGTTTCCATGGACAACCCTGCAGCTCTGCCTCTGGTGGTCAAGGAAGTCATCCTTCTCCCATCCTTTTTAGTAAACATATCACCAACAATATTCTCAAATATGACATTTCCAGAAATACATTTCTCAACCTTTAGAGGATCATCATGATACTTAAACATAGCTGTAGCTATTGTGGGTGGCCCCTTACCCACTAGAGAAGCTCTACAGCTGACCTGGGAAACCCTCCGCTCCAACACTGTGGGCTCCTGGGAGGTTTCTCTGGGCAACCCCACAGCACCTATATTTGTCACTAGGGAACATGGTATACTTATTTCTTTGGTCACCCCTAGTACAGCTCTTCCAGCACTATGCTGGATTCCACCAGGTACATACAGAGTCCCCATGTCCTTTTCAGTCTTTAGTCTTGCTGACATTTGGGCTTTACCCTGTGCTTCCCCCCTACTCTGGGTAGCACACCGTAGCAAGTCCACCTATACTGCGGATCTCCCCGCTGAACACACTTCTACTTCATTGGGTTCTGTCCCATAAACTGCAACAGTCTTACCACTTCCTGTAGCCGTTGTCATAAACTTCATTTGAGTGCGTTGTCCCTTATCTGTGGTGTCTCTATAGGCTGAATTTTTCCTGTGGTCATGGAGAAACACTGCAGCCTTTCCAGACCCACCAACACCCCCTGCATGTAACACAGTATCCCTGTTGCTAGGGGTAACGGCAGACCAGCACTCCAAAGATGATTGGCTACACCTCATGGTGGTTACAGACTGTTGTGTCCTTTCTGGGCTGACCACTTCACACAAGCGGCCACAATAAACGTCTTTATTTTGCTCATTGGTACCCCCTGCAGGCCACACAGACTTCTTACCACTGTTGCCAGGGGTGACAACCGATATGTTTGCAGAAAACGCACGGCTGGTACACTGATGCACACTCATGCTCTCCTGAGGCATTGCTCAATTGTTGCTTTGTTGTCGCAGTGATGCCTCTCCCGTTGCTATGGGTGACGACCTCTCTTTGCTGGAGCGTTGCTGGCGGCCCATGATGCGACTGAACTCTCCTCTAAGAAGAATTTCCTCTTTAAACTTGTGATAGTCATCCTGGTCCCCATCCATCAAATGGAAAACCGTCCGGTACTCTACCAGCAGTAAGGTTTGCAGCAATTTTGGCCACCGGTCTCTAGGCCATTTCCTCCTTACAGCGACTTTTTCAAACTTTTCAAGGAAGTCTCCAACCTCCTCTGTAGGTAGCATGGGTTGCATGTAATCAGATGCCACTATCTCAGCCCTTTGTACCGCATCCGATTCTTTAGTCTGGTTCCACTTGAACCACTCATTCACAGTCTCATACACCACTGGCCCCTTTTGACTGGCCCTCCTAGGTGGAGACATCTTCTCAGGCCACGCTGAGCTCACTTCCCCTTTAACTTGATTCAACATGAACTTCTTGTGTTTTGACTGTCGCATCCTTGCAGTCGCATGCACAGCAGCTTGTTACACAGTTCACAGCAGTAAAAAGGGAAAAATATCTTACAGGTGCACCACCTGTATGCAATACAGTCCATCAACATAAACGTATGTGCAATGCAGTTTGCCTGGCTGCTACACACAGCTAGCAGTAGTTCCTGCTGCGACTCACCACGGAGCAAGGACTCGGATTTCACCGTCTAGATGCCTGCTGAATCCACCACTGTAAACGTTGGGGGTAATTAACTCTTGTGCAGATGCGTTTTTTGTGCAGTAAGTCAACACCAAACAGGCATATAATGTTAAGGGCCTGGTAGCCCACATTTATTAAAGGAGAAAAAAGAAACAAAAGTCCATTCAGGAATCCCACGCAGGGGTTTAAACGTTATCCAAAGATAAATGAAAATACCAGCCCACCTGGCTACTCTTTAACAGCACTGCGGCTACAGGTACTGGTTCCTCAAACCATCACCTCCTCCAGACCCACAGTCCTGGATGTCCAAGCTTTGGGCTTCTTAACCGCACACAGCTTGAAGTCCCTTAATGCACACAGCTTTAGGCTTCATGGGCGCACACAGCTTTGAAGCCCTTCAACGCACACAGCGTTTGTCCTCACACAGAGACACTCACCAGCAGCCACTGCTCCAACTCCACCTTCCTCTTCATCTGCTCTCCCCAGCCCTTCATCTGCTCTCCCCAGCTGTCTGCACCTGGGAAGGCAGCTTGCAGGCTATCTTAAAAACCTGGACACGGGTTGGAGATCCCGTGTAGCAATAGGAAAAATATGAGAAAACTGCCAGCGCAGTTTTCTCTGTTTTTAAATTTACCCTCTGCAATCTGGCTATATGCAGACCGTGTGTCCATTTCATATCATTTTTATAGTGACAGAGCCACGCTCCACCACAATATATATATATATATATATATATATATATATATATATATATATATTGTGGGAGATTAGCTTGTGGGGATCACTTTTCTTAAACACAGTCCATAAGAGTTGGTTCACACTGGGGCGACACGACTTCCAGCACGACTTTCAGAAGCAACTTCAACACGACTTGAGCATGAACCACAGGGCGATCTGGGGCGATTTACAACACGACTTGAAGTCCTTTTCAGGTCAGGAGACATTCCAGTGGCCAATAAAACAACAATCAGCTCTGGGAGAGGGAGGGGGAGGGAGGGGTTTGCCTGAGAAATGTATGCTATCTTGCTGGAAAGTAGCTTCAATTAAAACAGTGATCAGACTTGGAAGCGACTTCCATTGAAATCAATGGGTACAAATCGCCTAGAAGTCTGATTGAAGTAGTACAGGAACCTCTTCTGAAGTCGGAGCGACTTGAGTAGTGTGTATTAACACTCCCATTCACTTACATTGCTTTTCTGGACAGCGCGACTTGGGACGACTTGAGACGACTTCAAGTCGGATCCCAAGTCGCCCCAGTGTGAACCGACTCTAAGCAGGCACCTTCTTTTTTCTCTGGCAGATGCCAGGTTTTTATTTACAAAAAGGTTTGCAAGAAAAAAATAAACAAAAACAGTGAAATCAAATCCTTGCCGTCCGGCGCTAAACTAAACATAAGGGTCTCCTATCTATACAGTGTGGGGCTGGTCCCCACCACCCACAAAATAAACAACAACGCAAACCTTTTCCTAGCAATGTCTTTAGAGAGCTCCTCACACTCAGGTTCCCTCCTGAGTGTCCCAAAACCAGAGAGCTCCCTTGTGCTCTCTTCCTGGTTGTTTTAAGGACCAGCTGACATTGAACTCCAGTGGACCGGACCGGAATACCAGAGGCCGTAAAACCCGGCCCGGATTCCGGTTCAGCCTCTCAAAATAGAACGTATGCGTGGTGAAATATACCTATGGTCAACTATCTCACCTTGCATACCGTCACATATCCTCCCCCTCTTCTCAAGCCCCTGCGGCTGAGCACTTGCCCCAACCATACAGTGCACCGGGAGAGAGCATCTGCATTATTTTGGAGTTTTCCTGGCCTGTGCTCCACAGTAAATTTAAAAGGCTGTAAAGCCAGGAACCACCTTGTCACCCGAGCATTTTTCTCCCTGTTATCACACATCCACTTCAGGGGAGCATGGTCTGTGACCAGCTTAAATGACCTCCCCAGTAGGTAATACCTCAGGGAGTCTAAAGCCCACTTAATGGCGAGACACTCCTTTTCTACGATGGCATAATTTTTCTCGTGCTTGTTCAGCTTCCGGCTCAGGTATACCACTGGGTGCTCCTCACCATCCCTGTTCTGTGACAGTACGGCCCCTAGACCCACCTCAGAGGCGTCCGTCTGTACAACAAACTCCTGGCTAAAGTCCGGGGTTACTAGTACGGGTACCATACAAAGAGCCTGTTTCAACTTCTGAAATGCCTCTTTGGCTTCGGGGTTCCACTTGACCATGACCGACCCCCTACCCTTCGTCAAATCGGTCAAGGGGGCAGCAACGGTGGCAAAATTGGGTATGAAACGTCTAATACCCCGTAATGCCCAGGAAGGCCCTCACTTGTTTTTTATTGACTGGTTGGGGCCATTTTTGAATTGCCTCAATCTTATTGGTCTGCGGCTTGACCACTCCCCGGCCAATAATGTACCCAAGGTATCTGGCCTCCTCCAGGCCTATGGCACATTTTTTTGGATTGGCCGTGAGACGTGCTACCCAAAGGGAATCTACCACCGCTTGTACGCGGGGCAGATGCGATTTCCAATCTGGGCTGTGGATGACCACATCGTCCAAGTACGCCGCTGTGTATAAGAGCGATGTGGTCTCAAAGTTTTGTCCATCATTCGCTGGAATGATGCAGGGGCTCCGTGAAAACCAAACGGCATCCGCTTATACTGAAACGAGCCCTCAGGAGTGGAAAAGGCAGTCTTCTCCTTGGCTGATTCAGTAAGCGGTATTTGCCAATAACCTTTCGTTAGGTCCAGGGTCGTTATGTAGCGAGCCTGTCCCAACCTGTCCACAAGTTCGTCGACCCGGGGCATCGGGTAGGCGTCAAACTTGGACACACTGTTAAGTTTTCTAAAGTCATTACAAAACCTGATACTGCCATCAGGTTTTGGGACCAGCACTATGGGACTTGACCACTCACTGTGGGACTCTTCGATCACATCCAACTCTAACATTTTTTTTATTTCCTCCGCAACTGCCTCTCGCCGGGCCTCTGGAATTCTATATGGTTCTACATTTACCCGAACCCCTGGTTCCGTCACTATGTCATGTTGGATCGTGTTGGTCAGTCCGGGTAAGGGGGAGAAAAAGTCTCTATTTTTCTGCACAAATGCCCTAACGTCATTTTGTTGTGCTACGGACAGGGAATCCGTGATGGGAACGTCAGGTATCACGGGTATCCGGTCTGTTGGAGGTGGGGACATGGTCAGTAAAGTCTCTCGGTCCTTCCAGGACTTTAAGAGATTTACATGGTAAATTTGGTGGGGTTTCCTTTTGCCTGGCTGGTAGACTTTGTAGTTTACCTCCCCCACCCTTTCGACAACCTCAAAGGGACCCTGCCACTTAGCTAAAAACTTACTTTCTACTGTGGGAACCAGTACCAGCACTCTGTCCCCCGGGATGAAAGTACGGACCTTGGCACCCCGGTTATAGACCCTCCTTTGGGCCTCCTGGGCTCGCTCCATATGTTCCCGTACTAGGGCCAGGACGGCTGCGATTCGGTCCTGCATCAAGGAGACATGTTCTATGATGCTCCTATATGGGCTGACCTCTCCTTCCCACGTTTCTTTAGCAATATCTAGCAGGCCCCTGGGATGCCTACCATACAAGAGCTCGAAGGGGGAATAGCCTGTGGAGGCCTGTGGAACCTCTCGTATGGCAAACATGAGATATGGTAGCAAAAAATCCCAGTTTCTCCCATCTTTGTCGACCACCTTTTTTAACATACTCTTCAATGTTTTATTAAACCTTTCGACCAGACCATCTGTCTGGGGGTGGTAGACAGAAGTACGAAGATGGGAGATTTTGTACAATTTACACAATTCCTTGGTAACCCTAGACAGGAAAGGGGTGCCCTGATCGGTCAAGATCTCTTTCGGGATCCCGACTCGACTAAACACCTGGACCAATTCCTTGGCAATAGCCTTAGCGGAGGTGTTACGCAAGGGTATGGCCTCAGGATAGCGAGTCGCATAGTCCAGGATCACCAGAATATGCTGGTGACCTCGAGCAGATTTCACCACCGGCCCGACCAGGTCCATGCCAACCCTCTCAAAGGTAACCTCAATTATTGGTAGAGGGACAAGGGGGCTGCGAAAATGGGGCGACGGTGCTGACATTTGGCACTCAGGGCACGATTCGCAATACTCCTTGACCTCTGCATGCAACCACCGGGCCAGAAAAATCTTTGGGTGATTCTCTCCTTGGTTTTTTTGACCCCAAGATGTCCCCCCATTACATGACCATGATCCAGGTCTAGCACCACCCTGCGAAAGGGTTTGGGAACCAGCAGCTGTTCTACCTCTTCCTCTCTGTGTTTTATCACTCGATATAATAAATTGTTTTTAATCGCCATGTAGGGGATAGACACCACCCAATTAGGATCCACCGGTTCCCCATCCAACACCTTAACATTTTCCCTGGCACTCATGAGGGCGGGCTCTCGCAGCTGCTCGGTACAGAAATCCTCCCTCCTGACCTCCAAGTCGGGTACCACATTTTGGCTACTCTCGATGTCAGGGTCAGGCGGGATTTCCTGTTCGTTACCCTCAGGCTGGGTGCTAGCTTCCAAGTCCTCCGGTTCCCCAACCATGGCAGGGAAAGGAAGAGGATCTCCGGCTTCCTCGATCCCACCAACAGCCTGCCTTTCCCTTTGGAAAAACGGGTCTGGTGAGAGTTCCCGTGTTTCCCCAGCAGGGGGAACTCTATCTACGAGCCTCCCTTTATTCTCCCATAACTTCCAAAAATGGGGAAAGTCTCTCCCCACTAAAGCTTCATGGAGCAGTGAGGGTACCACCCCCACTGAATGTGTTACCCTGCCCCAGGGGGTATCAACCTCAACCACTGCTGTCTGGTAGTCCCGAGTGTCCCCATGGATGCAAATTACCCCAATACTACTGGGGTGTAGTTTTTCGGGGTCTACACAAGCACTCCTAACTAGGGTCACCACGCTACCAGAGTCTAGTAGTGCTGTGAGAGGCTTGCCATCCACTGAAATAATGCACATCTGTTTTTCAAGTCGACTCTGATCTAGCGCAACACATGCGACCAGTGCAAACAGATAAATGTGTCTTTTCCTATCAGCATAATCACATTGCATAGGTTCATCATTTAGAGGGCAGTTTTCAGCAATATGGCCCAATGCATGGCAACGAAAACACTGTATTTGCCCCACCCCCAGTCCTCTTAACGGTCCCAAAGACCTTCCTGGCTTCTGTGGCCAGTCTCCAGGTCTAGGACCCACAGTCTCATCTGCTGTAACCACAGTCTTATCCACTTTCCCCAAGCTCTTGAACCCCGGAACAGTCTTACCCGAACCGCTGGGAGATCTTGCACCTCTAGACACACCGAAGTGGGGCGTAGGTGGGTTTACCAAGTCCTCTGTAGCACTGTACTTCTCCACAAGGTCCACCATTTGGGCTGCAGTGTTGGGGTCCCCCTGTTCGACCCACCTCCTCAGGGCAGCAGGAAGCGCATGTAGGTAGCGGTCCATTACCACACGCTCCACAATCTGCGGGCTGGTCAGGGTCTCTGGCTGCAACCACTTCCTGGTGAGGTGGACCAGGTCAAACATTTGTGATCGGGGTGGCTTGTTGCTGGAGTAGGACCACTGATGCACGCGCTGGGCCCGAACTGCCATGGTGACACCCAAGCGTGCGAGTATCTCTGATTTGAGAGTCTCATAGTCCTGTGCCTTATCTGATTCTAGGTCAAAATAGGCCTTTTGGGGTTCTCCAGTTAGGAATGGGGCCAATAGTCCCGCCCACTGTTCTTTTGGCCATCCTTCGCGGACAGCGACTCTCTCGAAAGTCGCCATGTATGCCTCAACATCATCCGCTGGTGTCATCTTTTGCAGGTGGTAGGAGGCTCGTAGTATCTTTGGTTCTGCTGCCACAGGAGGTGAGGACCCCTTTTTCAGTTCCACCAGAGCTTCGGCAAACTGTCGGTTCATCTCGTGTTGCGCAGCCTGCTATGCTGCAACAGCCTCTGCGACTTGGCGGTTGGTTTCCTGCTGGGCTGCATTGGCCTGTAGCAGGGCTTTTAACATTTCCTCCATTCTCAGAAAAGTTGCCCGCTGAATCCACCACGTGTGGGAGATTAGCTTGTGGGGATCACTTTTCTCAAACACAGTCCATAAGCAGGCACCTTCTTTTTTCTCTGGCAGATGCCAGGTTTTTATTTACAAAAAGGTTTGCAAGAAAAAATAAACAAAAACAGTTTAATCAAATCCTTGCCGTCCGGCGCTAAACTAAACATAAGGGTCTCCTATCTATACAGTGTGGGGCTGGTCCCCACCACCCACAAAATAAACAACAACGCAAACCTTTTCCTCGCAATGTCTTTAGAGAGCTCCTCACACTCAGGTTCCCTCCTCAGTGTCCCAAAACCAGAGAGCTCCCTTGTGCTCTCTTCCTGGTTGTTTTAAGGACCAGCTGACATTGAACTCCAGTGGACCCAAACATCTGGACCAGAACACCAGAGGTCGTAAAACCCGGCCCGGATTCCGGTTCAGCCTCTCAAAATAAAACGTATGCGCGGTGAAATATATCTATGGTCAAGTATCTCACCTCGCATACCGTCACAATATATATATATATATATATATATATATATATATATATATATATACACATGTAGAGAGTTTATTTAGTGGTTGGATTACCCTTTTCTAT
Organism: Rana kukunoris; assembly: GCA_029574335.1. Classification (NCBI taxonomy): domain Eukaryota; kingdom Metazoa; phylum Chordata; class Amphibia; order Anura; family Ranidae; genus Rana; species Rana kukunoris. Next base: position 39,152 of record JAJQKJ010001302.1, on the reverse strand, counting down.
AGAATCTATGACCATTTATACCCATTCATTATTATTAAAGCCTAAGTGCAGCCAAAATCTACAACAGAAAACTCAGCACAAGGAACATAACTTACAGTCAGTGGGATATGTCCCTTGTGTTGATCTTCCAGTACAGAAGATGTTAATAGAAACATGATCTATGAATAGAGGGGTTGGAGCTGTCAATCTTCTGCCTGTTCTCCAATTTTAGATTGTGTTTCATTCACAGAAGCTGTAGTGTGGCTTCTATGAAAGACATAGCTAAGCACAGTGGCGGTGCGTCCATAGAGGGCGCCGGACTGCCGCCCCCTCTCACTCTCGCACCGCCACTGATTACAATACATAGATTTATGCTTTGCATGAATCTATGTATTGCCGCTGCCGCCAAATATTCAGATGGCCGGCCTGAATTGGTGAGCAACGGCCATCTGAATAACGGCAGCTGGTTGGCTGTGTGGAAGTGCCTATCAGAGCCAGCTGTATTCGGCTTCCAAATACTTATACTATCTAAGGGACGTACGGGGGTTGCATTCCTTTGATAAGACTGACAGGCGTCTCAGCCAATCAGGATAACCGGTTCTGGTTACTGGAAACGTGATTGGCTGAAGCGTCATCGAGGGCAGGAGAAGACATCGAGGGACGTGGAAGGAGGATGGCCGATCCCAGAAAGGTAAGTGCCGGGCGGGGGAGAGGCATTTTACAGGGCACAGCGGCAACTATTGGCACAGTTACAGTGGCATCAATTGGCACAGTGGCGACAATGGGCACAGTGGCGACAATGGGCACAGTGACAGTGGCATTAATTGGCACAGTGGCGACAATTAACCACTTAAGGACCGCCGCATGTACATTTACGTCAGCAGAATTGCACCGACAGGCACATCAACGTATATATACGTTGGTGCCTTGGGGGGGGTTCGGGGGTCCGATCCGACACCCCCCCTCCCCCCACGCGCGTACATGCGGCGGTCCGGTTACCTGGCCGAGCGATCCGGGATGAGGGGGCGGCTATTCGTTTTTGTCCGCCCCCTCCGGATCGCTCTCAGCCAATCCGCGCGCTCCCCCTGCGTGTCATTTCCTCCTGTGTAAACACAGGAAGGAGGAAGTAATGTGATCGCTTCCTCAGCGTTTTTTTCGACCACCGCTGAGGAGAGATCACATCACATAGTAAGTGTACACCACAGCACACTGACACCAGGACACATAGGAACATTTAACCCCCCCCGATCGCCCCCCCCCCCTTCCCCCTGTCACAGTGTCACTGAATGCAGTGATTATATGTATGATCACTGCAGTTAGTGTCAGTGTGACAGGCAGTTAGTGTTAGGTTCAGGGTAGCCCCCTACCCCCCCCCCCTAATAAAGTTTTAACCCCTTGATCACCGCCCTAGTTAACCCTTTCACTCCCTATTGCCAGCGTCCCTAAGCGATCATTTTTCTGATCGCTGTATTAGTGTCGCTGTTCCCGCTAGGTAGCTAATTTTTTTTATTGCGATTTTTTTTTTACTAAAGACATGTGGCTAAATAAATGTTGCCCTAAATGTTTGACTAAAATTTAATTTATTTGATTTTTCTTATAACAAAAAGTAAAAAATATAGATTTTTTTTCAAAAATGTCGCTCTATATAGCGCAAAAAATAAAAATCGCAGAGGCGATCAAATACCACCAAAAGAAAGCTATATTTGTAGGAAGAAAAGGACGCACATTTTGTTTGGGAGCCACGTCGCACGACAGTCAGTTAAAGCAACGCAGTGCCGAATCGCAAAAAGGGGCAAGGTCATTTGGCAGCATTTTGGTCCGGGTCTTAAGTGGTTAAAGGGCACAGTGGCATCAATTGGCACAGTGGTGACAATTAAAGGGCACAGTGGCACAGTGGCAACAATTGGCACAGTGGCGATAATTGATGGGCACAGTGGCTGCGTTTGATGGCATAGCACAGTGATGACAATTGATGGCACAGTGGCTGCGTTTGATAGCATGGCACAGTGGCAACAATTGATGAGCACAGTGGCTGCGTTTGATGGCATGGCACAGTGGCTGCATTTGATGGCATGGCACAGTGGGGACAATTGATGGCACAGTGGCTGCATTTGATGGCATGGCACAGTGACTGCATTTGATGGCATGGCACAGTGGTGACAATTGATGGCACAATGGCTGCGTTTGATAGCATGGCACAGTGGCTGCGTTTGATGGCATGGTACAGTGGTGACAATTGATGGCACAGTGGCTGCGTTTGATGGGCCCAGTGGATGCATTTGATGGGCCCAATGGCTGCATTTGATGGGCCTAGTGGCTGCATTTGATGGGCATAGTGAGGCTGCAATTGTTTTTTTTTTTTTCGTTTGTGCCCCCCCAAACATTTTGAGCAGCAGCCACCACTGGCTAAGCGTAAACAGGGGGCATAGAAAAGTAGAGGATTCTGCTCAAGGAACTCATACCACTCATTGTACTGGCTGTACTTTGGTTTTAACAGTAATGATAGTATTACTGTACTAATACAGTGCCTTGAAAAAGTATTCATACCCCTTGAAATTTTTCACATTTTGTCATGCTACAACCAAAACATAAATGTATTTTATGTGATAGACAAACACAAAGTGGCACATCATTGTATAGCAAAAGGAAAATGATAAATGTTTTTAATATTTTTTACAAATAAATATGTGAGAAGTGTGGCGTGCATTTGCATTCAGCCTCCTTTATTCCGATACCCCGAACTAAAATCGAGTGGAACCAATTGCCTTCAGAAGTCAGCTAATTAGTAAATAGAGTCCACCTCAGTACAAATACAGCTGTTCTGTGAAGCTCTCAGAGGTTTGCTAGAGAACCTTAAGCCGCGTACACACGATGAAAGGTTCGGTTTCCATTGGTCCAAACCGATCGTGTGTAGGCCCCATCGGTCTGTTAACCCTCAGTCAAAAAACAGATGGCTTGCTTTAAAATTGAACCGATGGACGGCTAACCGATGGGTCAAAACCGATCGTTAGTATGCAAAAGCATCGGTTTAAAGGGCCGCGCATGCTCAGAATCAAGTCGATGCATGCTTCGAAGCATTGAACTTTGTTTTTTTCAGCACGTCGTCGTGTTTACGTTACCACGTTCTGACACGATCGGATCATTAACCGATGGTGTGTAGGCACATCAGTCAGCTTCATCGGTGAACCGATGAAAACGGTCCGTCGGACCGTTCTCATCGGATGGACCGATCGTGTGTACGCGGTTTTAGTGAACCATCAGCATCATGAAGGCCAAGGAACACACCAGACAGGTCTGGGTTAAAGTTGTGGAGAAGTTTAAAGCAGGGTTAGGTTATAAAAAAAAAAGTATCCCAAGCTTTGAACATCTCACAGAGCACTGTTCAATCCATCATCTGAAAATGGAAAGAGTATGGCACAACTGCAAACCTAAAAAAGACATTGCCGTTTACCTAAACTGACAGGCCAGGCAAACAGAGCATTAATCAGAGAAGCAGCCAAGAGAACCATGGTAACTCTGGAGGAGCTGCAGAGATCCACAGCTCAGGTGGAAGAATCTGTTCACAGGACAACTATTAGTCGTGCACTCCACAAATCTGGCCTTTATGGTAGAGTGGCAAGAAGAAATCCATTGTTGAAAGAAAGTCATAAGAAGTCCTGTTTGCAGTTTGCGAGAAGCCATGTGGGGGACACAGCAAACATGTCGAAGAAGGTGCTCTGGTCAGATGAGACAAAAATTAAACTTTTTGATGTTAAATCAAAACGTTATATATGGCAGAAAACTAACACTGCACATTAACCTGAACACAGCATCCCCACCGTGAAACGTGGTGGCAGCATCATGTTGTGGGGATACTTTTCTTCAGCATGAACAGGGAAGTTGGTCAGAGTTGATGGGAATATGGGTGGAGCCAAATACTGGACAATCTTAGAAGAAAACCGATTGAAAGTTCCGACAAGAAAACCGTGGATTTTTTTTCCAACTAGATTTTGGCTCAAACTTGTGTTGCATACACACGGTCACACAAAATTCCGACTGTCAAAAATGCGGTGGCGTACAACACAACAATGAGGTCGAGAAAAATTAAGTTCAATGATTCTGAGCATGCGTCTAATTGATTCTGAGCTGAACAATTCTGCTATAAGTTTATGATCATTGAAGTGACCATGAGCTTAAAGAATAGGGGGGAAATAAGGGTCATACACTGCACGGACTTGGCCACCTGCAGGCACTTCTGTAGGTCTACGGTGTACAAATCTGGCAGTAAAAGGGTTAAAATGATAATAAAGTCTCTTTATTTCCGTTTATTAAAAGGATAAACATTCTATACTTGCCTACTCTGTGCAAAGATAGTGGTTTCTTACCTCTATTTTAGTCCCCCGTTATCACTTTCTACCCCTAGTGCCCCCATAGCAAGCCATGTTCTGTTGGGGCACTTGTGCATGCATGCTCCCTACGATGCTGTTTGTGTCCATAGACACACACTACATGGCCTGGTCACTCCCCTGTTTCCTCCTCACAGAAGTTGACTGACAGCCAATGGCTCTGGCTGCTCTTTGAGACTTCTGTGATAAGAGGAAGAGAGGGGAGAAGAGGTACAGCCAGGTACAGTGCTGGATTGATAGAGGACTTAGGTGTTTAAGGATGGGGCAGTGGAGGTAATAGTTACTTGAAATGTTTTAACCTTAATGCAGAAAAATGCATTAAGGTTATAAAAAAAAAAAACTTGTGTGTTCAGAACTACTTTAAGGGGATCCCTCCGATGACCACCAATGTAAGTGGGGCACTTTTCCACTAATCACCAATAAAAGTGACCACTTTTCCCATACGCCAACTCTGTACTGGAGCACTTTTCGAACAAAAGGGGGGGGCTTTCTTCAATGAACATCAACCTATAGAGACACTTCACCAATGACCACCAATGTAAAAGGAAACTAAAATGTTCACTTTCTGCCTTTCTTTTATGCCCTTTTTGATGTTTCATTTCTTGATCACTACTGAAAATATTTTTGCCTTATAGAGCAGAGAAGGGTTAATAAATAGTTCACCCTGGGTGTTAGCAGGGGCTCCCCGACCTAAAATGTGTTTCCCCTGTGGTAAATAGGTTGCTCTGACTGGTATTAATTATCATAGAAAGCCATTAATACTTAAAACATAATTTTCAAATCTTAGTCACATTATATCCTGAATTAGCTTTTTTCATAACTATCTGACTATCCACTTGGAAAGTGATGCATTGTGAAAAAGGGCATACACATTTACTGTATGTGTGGGTGGTAGCCATCAGGAAACATACAGCATTGTACACGTGTGGACAACATATGTTCTTGGCAGATTATGTTTAAGTACACAAAAGCTTAATTTCCTCTTTCAGATGCTTTGGTCGGAAATCTCCTTGAACAAAGCAAATCATACAAAAAACCTAGTTAACCAACAATGTGGAGGCTGGCTAAACAAACCTAGCCTATGACCTGGCAGTTTATTGCCTTGTTTTGTCAAATCTGTTCTCTTTTCCAGAATAAATAGAAAGATAGCAAAGAAAATGTTATTTTGTGACCAAAAGCAAGATGGCATAGTTTGAAGCTGAGCAACGGCTTAATGTGCTGTGAGGAGTTTGTTAGATACACTCAGAACAGAATGTCCACAAAGAATGCTAAGTGATTCAGTACAAAGAAACAATATCACAGTTTATTTAAGAAAGAACTTCAACGGTGTTCAATGTGCGCCACAACGAGAAATGCACACTTCAGTTTGGCGTGAATTGTGGGCCTGGTCAACCAATGATAAATATGGCAGGGTGGGGACCATGGGGCAAGAAAGATGCCAATGTTATACTGACATCTCTGTTCTTATGTTTACCACAGCCTATGATGGATGAGTGAGACTTCCACCCACCAAGTTACCTTGTAGGTGAGATTATATTGTGCAATATCATGGGGGTCTTGTTTTACATCTCCCCTGACTGTATTGTAATAATTGGACCCCCATTTCTTCCTAAAGTTGCACTGCTTTTGCTGTGGGATTCGCTTTGTCTTGTATGCCTAAGTATATCTGAGGATCTTGCTTTACCTCAATGTTGTTGAAATCCATATGCCGAAGGGAGAGTTGACAAATGAGTGTGGAGGCATGCATATCATTTGAAGTGAGTACATAGGTACACTTTATTTATTGCATATCATTTAGATATTAAAGGGGTTTTAAAGGCAGATTTTTTTTTTATCTTAATGCATTCTATGCATTAAGATGAAAAGCATTTTCTGTGCAGAAGTCCTGCTTAGCCCCCCTAACACTTACCTGAGGTCCTTTTCTGTCCAGTGATGTCCACAAGCAGGGCCGTCATTCTGAGCGGGCACAGCTGGGGGGCCCCACGTTCTCCTAGGCCCCTATCCAGGGCCGGTGCGCCGCTACCTACAGGAGTGTGAGTACGGTGTACCGGAGGTGAAGAGAGAATGTATGCCGCCAGCCGGGGATCGCGCAGGGGACCGGGGAGGGAACTATCGCATGATGCCAGTACACTCACAGATCCCTCCCCCGGCTCCCCCAGCTGCTGAGCTGTTCAGCGGCTCAGGGCTCTGATTGGTGCAGAGGGCTGGTCCGCCTCCTTTATTGTTAATAGTCGGGACTGGCTGACTTGTCATATATTCAGTTGTGAACAATACATTAAAAAAAATCCCACCCAGAGGGTGTAATTTACCTTCTCAATAGTGGACAGGATAATCATCAACCATGTGTTTACTTACACATGGCCTCCAGATAGCACCCTAGGACCAGAAATTACTATTTCAGTTCTCCAATGGAAATTAATCTTATAAAACAATCTGTTATAGGAACAATAAATATTTTACTATAACAAGTTAGACCAGGTGAAGACTGAAGAGGTTACAACAATCTATAAACCTAATAATGCACTATTCTTTGTAATTTTTTGCATTGGTATAATTGTATTCCATTAGTTGTATTAAAACTGTTACCAAAGCTACAAACAGTAAAATAAGTCTGTATATGCAGTAAAGCATGCTTGTTATACTCACTGTAGAACCTAAGGGTTAATCCTCTGCATATCTAAAAAGGCTGATTGATCCTGTCTTCGCTGATCCTCCCCTTCTTCCACAGTCCCTAATCTATCTGCTGATAGAACTGAGCCTTGGGGGCAAGCTGCACATTATCAGTTTGGTGTGTATTGCTAGAGAGTTTTTTTTTTGGGAGAGTGCATGTGATTAGCACAGGACCAATCAGCACTGTCCAGACAGAGGGTCAGGGGTCCTGCAGCCTCATAGGACAATCAGGAAAAACTCCTCCTACAAACTTTAACCAGTGCTCTGCTCTGCTGGACTAGTGTCATAAGGCATAAGACTGTGCTAACTGCTGATGGGAAAAGGTATTTAGCAGGTTATATTTACTAAAATAACTGCATTTCCATGTTCTGTGTACTGTGGGAGACAATATATAGTAACTGCAGGGTTTAACTTCCTTGATGTCTTTTGATTAATTGATGAATTTTCTTTTTTTTTTCTCTCATATTGAAGTATAGATAAACTTTGTCTACTGTCCTTCATTTGTCCTGTTAAATTAGTACAATAGAGAGAAAGACACTGTGTATCTTGCTTTAGGATGTTGGCCTATGCTTGCTAGGTCCGAGGCTTGTCAAACAGATACCATTTTTAGAACATTAAGAACAGTTTCTCTTAGGCCGCGTACACACGATCAGTTCAAACCGATGAGAATGGACTGAAGTCCAGTTTCATCGGTCCTAACCGACCGTGTGTAAGGCCCATCGGTCTGTCGTCCTTCGGACCAAAGTTTTACAACTGGCTTTAAAATCGGACTGATTGACCATCGGACCAAACATATGGTTAGTAGGCAAAAGCATCGGTTCAAAAACCTGCGCATGCTCAGAATCAAGTCGACGCATGCTTGGAAGCATTGAACTTTTTCAGCACGTCGTTGTGTTTTACGTCACCGTGTTCTGACACGATTGGTTTTTGAACTGATGGTGTGTACGCACATCAGACCATCAAACCACTTCAGCGGTGACCCGATGAAAACGGTCCGTCGGACCATTCTCATCGGATGGACCGATCGTGTGTATGCGGCCTTAGGCTTCAGATGTGTGGATAACACCAGAAAACCATTATGCAAAGACTCCAAGGGATTTGATATTAATTAACTGTACTAGGCTTGTTTGTAGACCAAAATTGTCTCTTGGTGTAGTCAAAAAAAACTAATATTAAGACATTCTAAGCTTATTTGGAATCTGTCTCATACAGACCAGAAATTAAAATGATAGCATAATATAGTTTTCCAATAACAGTTCTGACACCCCCCCCCCCTTTCCTGAAATCACTAGATCTCACATGCAAAGAAATCCAGCGGAGTATGGGAATACATCCCAGGCTTCCCCTCAGCTGTGTCTTGTGATGCCATTGCATTTGGCAGCAGGGGATCAAAATTAAGGGGGGGAGGATTTAGATGGGGAAGGGAAATAAAGTGGGTAAGGAGAAATGGGAGAAGAAAAATAGAACAGAATGACACAGTAGGGAAGCACTCACATTTGCCACATCCATATTATAATGGGGAGAAGGAACAATTGCTAAGAGTAGAAATTGATGGTCAGACTTTGAGGCAGATCGGAAGTATATTAAAAAATATAAATTTTATTACAAAAATAGAAAATTACATCAATGCAGAAGGATTACATAAAAGGTAACCACGTTAACCGTGTAAACAAACAATATTGAAAAAAAATCCTACACGTTTCGCCGTGGGGCTTCTTCAGGACGATACAAAGGGGATTTTTTGATGGTATGTAAATATTATTTTGTTGTGTCATGTACGACTTCATGATGGATACAGCCAGTGAGTGTGTTTATCCATCAATTTCTACTCTTAGCAATTGTTCCTTCTCTCCATGGCAGCAGGGGATAGATGCTGGTTGCTGCAGTGGTGGGTAATCTTGTCCTCAGGATCCAGAACACTTGCCAAGGGTGCCTAGCTCTAAAAACCCACATGCATTTCACACAGAAGTAGTAGTTGCCACTGTAAAGGTTTGATTTGTCATTTGAAACTTCTGGAAAAGCTGTCCAACAAGGGATGAGTTTATACTCTGATTCATTTGCTTTTATGTGTTAAATTTAGCTTGAGCTATTGAACTGTGTAAACAACAACAATCTGCAAACTAAAGAAGTCACCTTTCAAAATGATCCCATATTGAGAAGAAAGTATTGCTTTAATACATTTTTCACACTACATTTCCACACAATTTTCAATATGGGAAAATAAATCACAAGAAGAGTTACGCTCCAATAGTATAGTATTATTGCATCTCATAACACATGCAATTTACTTAAGAAACTTAAGGGCACCAAGCACTAGATTTGAAAGATTAGACCACTCAATCTTTCAAACTATACGCTGGCATATATTAACATTTTTCACAATGATTCCCAATGTAATTTTGTACTCTACTTTGCTCAACACATTTGCTTTATCTTCTGGCTAAAATGCAAAATATAAATGTTTTTCTTTTTTAATAGTAAACAAAATGCAATTTATGATAATACCTTGGTTATAAAGATTACTTTGGCTTTGTAATAATAAAAACACCACATACAAATCACTAGGCAGCAGAGAATCGGGCACAATGATCTTGTTGGTTGGTTGCTCTGGCCAACAATTTTGCCGCGTACACACAATCGGTTCGTCTGATGAAACCGGTCTGATGGGCCCCTGTGTGGGACCCATCGGTGTTTTTATCCATCGTTGAAAAAACTAGGAACTTGTTTTAAAGTTATCTGATGGTTAAAAAAAACGATAAAAAAACGATAGAAAAAAACGATAAAAAAAAAACGATAGAAAAAAAACGATCGTCTGTGGGCAAGTCTTTCAGTTAAAAATGCACGCATGCCCAGAATCAAGTCGACGCATGCTCGGAAGCATTGAACTTCATTTTTTTCAGCACGTCGTTGTGTTTTACGTCACCACGTTCTGACACGATCGGATTTTTAACTGATGGTGTGTAGGCACGACTGCTTCATCGGTTATCTGATGAAAAAAATCCATCAGACCGTTTTCATCGGATGAACCGATCACGTGTACAGGGCAGCTTACTTGCTACAGTCATGTTCCAATGCCTAGAATCTTTATTGCTAGTTTCACAGAAAAATCTTACAAAATACAGTATGTACTGTAAACCCTATTAGTGCTGACTTTTAATTAATGCATGATGTTTGTGGCTGCCTGTCACTGTAATTTAGTTTATATTTCATACCAGAAGACTTTTCTGTATGAAATCTTCAATTACTTTTAATTTAATCCATGGAAAATTTGACTGTCATGTTATTTGGAAAGCTAATTAGTGGTCCTCAAATCCATGTTTCCAAAGATTATTAGTTTACCAGCATTAAGAACAGTCTCTTAAGAAAAGGTCATGAATGATAGCTAAAAGTGTTTGTGTTTATGATTGACATAGATTGCAGCGCAGTAGAGACCTGGGTTGTAAAGAATTCCCAAAGAAATGATAGTACAGACTGTTTTAGAGTACACTACACATTGCATGAACAGAATAAATCAGTCTCTGAGGGATTATGTGCAGCATATAAAGACAAAAAAGTAAGTAAATCAACTTTTCACAGCCATTTGAACATTAAAGGGTATTTTAACTGTCATTTATATGTGAACCAATTCCTAATAGCCTTCTCAATGTGTCCTGAATTACCATGCTATAATGAAATACTTAGACAAAACACTCATCTATAAAACTTCTTAATATGAGTTATTGATTGAAAAATATAATTAAACACAGTGTATGCAAAATGAAATATTTGGAAATTGTTCCCAAGACAGTAAAATGTATGAGCATTGCACATTTAACTAAGTAGGTGTAATAAAATGTTTTTAATATAAACAGCATTGATGAGAAGAATGAATATGTTATGGGAATCTGTAAATTACAGTCATATTTAGTTTTGGCTTTAACCCATATTTATAAAAATATTGTATTCTGATAACTGTATGTGGATAATACATTCAATTATAGTTACATAGAGTAGACAGGTTTAAAAAAAAAATCTCATGTTAGACAAAGTTGTAAAAAAATAAATTAGCATCCTCAGAATCCTAAAACCCCAAGCATCGAAGAGAAGCAGCTTGGGGAACCAGTCAAACCGCATTGAGAAAGCCTGCAGAGGGAAGGAATAAGGTAAGTATGAACAACTCTAGACTTAAAGGGGCTGCAAAGGTAAAAAGAATGTTCTCTAAATAGCTTCCTTTACCTTAGTGGAGTCCTCCTTCACTTAACTTATCCTTCGATTTTGCTTTTAAATGTCCTTATTTGTTCTGAGAAATCCTCACTTCCTATTCTTCTGTCTATAACTCCTCACAGTAATGCAAGGCTTTCTCCCTGGTGTGGGGTGTCGTGCTCGCCCCTCCCTTAAGGGGGGAGGGGGCGAGCAGTAGAGTCAGGACACCCACTAACACATAGCTCCTTTCTCTATCTGCAACGTAGAGAGCGCCCTGACTCTCCTGCTCGCCCCTTCCCCCTCAAGGGAGGGGTGAGCACAACACTCCACACCGGGAAGAAAGCCTTGCATTACTGTGTGGAGTTACAGACAGAAGAACAGGAAGTGAGGATTTCTCAGAAGAAATAAGGGCATTTAAGAAGGACTGCACTAAGGTAAAGGAAGCTACAGGATTTAGGGAAAAAAATCTTTTACCTTTACAATCCCTTTAAAGGGATTGTAAACAATCACCTTGTAAAACAGTTCAAACTAAAACTGAAAAAGTGCAAAACATTTGTGTATATATAAAACATTATACATACCCTTTTCCCCCTTTTATCATCGATCACATTCACTCTGTTCTCAGCTGCATAAGAGCTTGGGGGAGGAGACGCAACAGTACACTGAGTTCCCAGCATAGCTTTTATACAAGTACATGGTACAACAGGCACATATCAGGAAGATTAAATGCTGGCGTAACAAATACTATAATAAGCACCGACCCTTATGGGTTTGGGGGCACTGCAAGGTTTTTTTTTCTGGCTGATCACAGATCGGGTAAAGGGCCAATCACAGCGGGCCCTTTACCACATAAATTAGCTGACAGCCAATGACAGCTGATCATGGAAGTAAACAGAAGCCAGTTAAAAAAGAAAGCCATTAACCGGCTTGTTAGAGGGACATCTGTCACCCAAGTGCCCACCAGTGCTGCTAATCAGTGCCCTCCAGTGCCACAAATCAGTGCCTTGCAGTGCTGCTAATCAGTGCCCACCAGTGACATCTATCAGTGCCACACAGTACTGCTAATCACTGCCCACCAGTGAAACCTATTAGTGCTTATTAGTGCTGCCAATCAGTGCCTCATCATCAGTGTCATTTATCGGTGCTGCCTATCAGTGCCACTTCTGTGTCACCAATCAGTGCCCACCTGTGCCATCTTATCAGTGCCCATTAGTGCCATTAGTGCCACCTATAGTGCGGTCCATCAATGCCGCCTCATCAGCGCACATCAGTGAAGGAGAAAAATGACAAAAATGTATAACAAAATATAAAAAAAAACTTTTTTTTTTTAGTCTTTTTTTGTTTGGCAAAAAATAAAAAACCCAGTGGTGATTAAATACCACCAAAAGAAAGATCTATTTTTGTGAAATTTCATATGGGTACAGTGTTGCAAGACGCTGCAGCTTGTAGTCATAGGCTTTCAGCAACAGAGGCAGTGCTGTCACCCCAGCTAGCAGTGGGCAGAACTAGATGTAACCAGTTCATGATTGACAAACTACATACAAGTGAATCAGCATTAAAGATGTTGATAGTTACACCCCCTTTAACATGTTTTCATCCCATTGTAGTACAAGCAGACACAGCCTACGTGAGAGTACTGTGCTCTGAATTCAGGAGCAGTGGCAGCATTGTTTCCACACCATCTCAGGAAAATTCATTAGGTGGACTTTACTAGTAGGTTTGACAAGTATTTATGGGACTTTAAAAGGGACTAAAAAAACTGCATTACATATGCTATTCTTTATTGGGAGACTATAGTCCTACTTTAACCACTTCAGCCCTGGAGCATTTTGCTTGTCAAAGACGGGGCCACTTTTTGCGATTCGGCACTGCGTCGCTTTAACTGACAATTGCCCGGTCGTGCGACATGGCTCCAAAACAAAATTGACGTCCTTTTTTTTCCCGACAAATAGAGCTTTCTTTTGGTGGTATTTGATCACCACTATGGTATCAATTTTGAAAAAAAAAATATTTTTTACTTTTTGCTATAATAAATATCCCCACAAAATATATAAAACAACATTTTCCTCAGTTTAAGCCGATATATATTCTTCTACATATTTTTGGTAAAAAAAAATCGCAATAAGCGTTTATTAATTGGTTTGCGCAAAAGTTATAGCGTCTACAAAAAAAAAAAAAAACATTTTTTTTACTAGCAATTTTAATCGTGACTGCGACATTATGGCGGACACATCGGACACTTTTGACACATTTTTGGGACTATTGGCCTTTTTACAGTAATTAGTGCTATAAAAATGCACTGATTACTGTGCAAATTACACTGGCAGTGAAGGGGTTAACCACTAGGTGGCGCTGTAGGGATTAAGTGTGCCCTAGGGAGTGATTCTTACTGATTCTTACTTCTTACTGTAGGGGGGATGGGCTACATTTGACAAGACAGTGATAACCGCTTCCGATTACAGGAAGTGGCGATCACTGTCATTGTCACTAGGCAGAGTGGGGAGATGCTTGTCTCCCCGTTATTCCTTACCGCGAGACGATCAGGTGCATCCACAATGCCGCAATCTTAAAGGGGACATATATATATACACGTCCTTCTGCCTGTCCGTGCCATGCTGCCGACGTATATAGTCGTGCGCTGGTCGGCAAGCAGTTAATAAATGATAGTTTATAGTGCCCATATACAAAAAAATGGAATACAACTGAGGAAAATAGACCTAGATGCAGACTTGGAACACTGATTAACAGTAAACTAGGTAGCAGTACTCAATGCTAAAAGCATCAGCAGACAAAGTAAATACAGTTTTGGGATAGATAAAAAAAATGGAGGCAGAATGCAGGTAACGCACATATAATACAGTCCCTGGCAGAAACTATACTTACATGAGTTTTGCAGGGCACTCTGCATATTCACCTGCCACATCTTAAATACAGGAATAAAGTTTTCTATACTTCCTTGTAGGAAAGGCATAAAAGACTTGGAAAATATATAGAGTTTGGCAGCTAAAATTATTAAAGTACGATAAAAGGTATTGCTTAAAGCTCCTTCAATTACTTGAATATATTCAACAGCATCTGAAAAGACACTTTCATATACTCTAGAAACCATCTAGTACATTCAGCTCGAAAATGTAAAAAAATCATCGGACAAAAGGGAAGTTTGCCCTATCACATCAATTTTAAATATTTTGTTTCCTAGTAATAGTTGCAGTGAATGCCAGAAGTCTGTTTCTCTTGGGTATTTTTTTCTTTCCTTTCTATGGCCATATTTTACATTCTTTGCATACATGATACATTTCTGAACTCTGTTCTATTCTCTGTGCTAACTAGGGATGAGCTTCACATTCGAAATGAACGTATGTTCGACTCGAACATCGTCCGTTCGATCGTTCGTCGAATTTCGAACAAAAACGACTGTTCGCGGCAAATTCGAGTGAAACGAAACGACCGTTTTTAAAACTTTTTTCCCATTGATACTACTATCAATGGAAAAAAAAGTTTTAAAACGGTCGTTTTTTTTAGGAGTGCTGCTGCTGAAAAAAATGACCGTTTTTAAGACTTTTTTCCATTGATACATGTTCCCTGGGGCAAGACCCGGGTTCTGAAAGACGTTTTCCAACAATAACTTGAAAATTGGTCTTTAAAATGATAGTTTTTGAATTTGAACGTTCGAGTCCCATAGACTTTAATGGGGTTCTAAATGTTCGTGCGAACGATCGGACTGTTCGACGGTTCTGGTGCGAACCGAATGGGGGGTGTTCGGCTCATCCCTAGTGCTAACCACATTTTTAACCTCTGTTGTGCCTGTTTTCAAAACACATAGGGGCTGTTAAAGTGGTTGTATACCCACAGGAAAAAAAAAAACCTGTAAGAGCTGGTTCACAGTGGGGCGGCACGACTTCGGGGTCGACTCGGCAAGGCATCCTGAAGTCGATTTCAGAGCGATTTGCAAAATGACCTCTGTATAGAAGTCAATGCAAGTCACCCCGAGTCGCCCCCAAAAGCGTACAAGAACCTTTTTCTAAGTCGGAGGGACTTGCGTCGCTCCTATTAGAACAGTTCTATTGACAAGAACCGTTCACCTGACAAGTCGCCCCAGTGTGAACCGGCTCTAAGGCAAAGGCATTATGAGTACCGCATACTAGCTCATTATGAAATACTTACCTTAGAACGAGGCATCGGTATCTCAATTTTGTATTGAGTATAGGAGGTTTATTATCCTTGTTTTTTTGTCATTCTTTTCTCATTGGGGGGGGATTTACCTTCACTTCCCATAGCCAAAACACAAAGTGAAAGGAAATCCCTCCAATGTAAGGAAATCTCTCACTATCACAACACAAGAACTCGTGTCCCCATTGGAAGATTTCACCTCTATTACTGTTTTGGCAACAACACAATTTTTTTTTTACTTCATCTTAAACTCGTATAAAAAGTATGAGAAAATTAGCTAATACAGGGCCTCTTTAAAGGGTCACTAAAGGATTTTTTTTTTTTAGCTAAATAGCTTCCTTTACCCTAATGCAGTCCTGGTTTCATGCCCTCATTGTTCGTTTTTGCTGTAATCTTTCTCTGTTCTGCACACTTCCTGGTTGTCTGTTTCCTTATGAAAAAAGTACTGGGAGCTTCTCTCTGTGGTCTCTAATCAAGAAGGTGTGATTACTGTGTGTCTAAAACTCCTCAGAACCAATTAGTTTCATTTTAAAAACAAACACTTCCCTGTATTGGCTGTTTGTCTCTGTCCTTCACAGAAGCATGAAACTAGATGACAAACGAAACTGAAACTGCAGGTACATAATATGATTGATTTGTATCTATTTTAATCATTTTTCAAAGGAATCAGTTAACTTTTATATCTCTATACCCTGTAAACAGTCATTTCAGCAAAAACAATGTTTTCCTTTAGGTAAGAAAGTGATACAAAATTCTGTTTGGACTATGCTCCAATAAGTGTAACTTTTCATCTTGGGATGATGGTAAAAGGTAGCTGGACCTAGAGATTAAATAACACCTTCTTTCTCACCCTGTTTGTCTTTCAGTAATTTAGAAAACAATGGGGTTGATTTACTAAAGGCAAATATAGTGTGCAAATGCAGTTGCTATAGATCTTAGTAAATGAGGGAAAGCTACGTTGAGTTCCATCATCCAATCATGTTTAACCTAAAAAAAAATATATATATATATATAATATTTTTTTTTTTTTTTCTTTTCCTGGCATGTGATTGGGTATTCTTTGCAAAGCAAAGCCTTACCTCATTTACTAAGCTCTGAAGCAACTGCACTTGCAGTGCATAGTATATTTGTCTAGTAAATCAACCAAAATGTCTATGACCACAACCCTTCCCCACTGGTTATACAGTGAAAAGACATAAAATGCACTGTTAGGGGAAGTTAAAGCAGCACTTCGGTCATTTTTTTTCAACTTTCCATCTATTAAATCCTCTGCCCTTGTTGTTTTCACTTTGGGTATTAAAACATTGTTTTTTCTGCAGGTAAATACCTTATACAGCCCACTTCTTGTTTCTTGTCTGGTCATTAGCCTAGGCTTATGACATCATGCACAGCTCTCTCTCTCTGTCTTGAGAGTTTGCCAGGATTGTATGTGGGGGTCATAAGAGGGCCAATGAGAGCTACAGAGTTGGAGGTGTGCCTTTCTGTGTCTGTGTAAATCCAGGAAGTGAACAAGCAGCAGCTTAAAGGGGTTGTAAAGGTAAAAAAAAATCCTAAATAGCTTCCTTTACCCTAGTGCAGTCCTCCTTCACTTACCTCATCCTTCCATTTTGCTTTTAAATGTCCTTATTTCTTCTGAGAAATCCTCACTCCTGTTCTTCTGTCTGTAACTCAACACAGTAATAAAAGGCTTTCTCCCTGGTGTGCAGTGTCGTGCTCGACTCCTCCTCTGGAATACAGGAGAGTCACGACGCCCACTAACACACAGCTCCTTTATCTGCAACGTAGAGCGCGTCCTGACTCTCCTGTAGTCAGTGCTTTAAATGGGCCGGAACGCGGCGGTACTCAGTCCTGCCACTTCCAAAAATGGCCCTGGAGAGTACCAGCACCTCTCCGTGCGCCCAGTACGTGGGTTTCCCGTACCGGAACGCACTTGCGTAGCGGGGGGAGCTCCTGCACCGGGCGAAAAATTGCAGGGGGCAAAATCCTGGCGTCCGCGGAATGCGCCACCGCCTTAGGAAAGGCCGCGGCTTTGGCCTAGCTCTGGAGCTATCGGCCATCTTGGTACACCCGGCGGCGGCGCGATGAGTTTTTTTTTCAGCCCTTCCGCCTGGTTGGCTGGTGGAACTGTCTGTCTCCCTTGATGTGGGAGTGGCGGGAAACACCAGCCAACTAGGCAGGAGGGCTAAAAAAAAACAGATAACGGCGCAGGAGATTGGCGGGCGGTGGAGTGGGAGGCCCTGTACCTCTGTGCTGCGCTGATTGGCCTGGAAGTTGGAACATGAGTTTACAGCGCGGCGGCAAGTTTCTCCATCTCCAGCAAGGTAAGCAAAACACTGCTGTACCACAGGGGAGAGAGAGAAGGGGGGCGGTGTAAATCTAAAGGGGTGCACTGCCACCTATCCACCTCAGAGCCTGTCATTTTAGTAAGACTGCTGGGACTTGTAGTTCTCCATCTTCTCCTGGGGCTCATGGAGATTGGAGAACTACAAGTCCCAGCAGGTTATACATACAATAAGGCTCTGAGGTGGATGGGTGTGGATTGCATGCACCTGAGCCCCAGGAGAAGATGGAGAACTACAAGTCCCAGCAGGTTATAATATAAGGCTCCGAGGTGGATGGATGTCCGGACACCCATCCATCTCGGAGCCTTATATTATAACCTGCTGGGACTTGTAGTCCTCCATCGTCTCCTGGGGCTCAGGTGCATGCGATCCACCATCTATGGGACTACAAGTCCCAGCAGTAAGAAAAACTGAACAAAGATGGTGGATCGCATGCACCTGAGCCCCAGGAGACGATGGAGAACTACAAGTCCCAGCAGGTTATAATATAAAGCTCCAAGGTGGATAGATGTCTGGACAGTGACAATTGGTGGCACAGTGGTGACAATTGGTGGCACAGTGGTGACGATTGGCATGGTACAGTGACTGCATTTGATGGCATGGCACAGTGGTTGCGTTTGTTGGCATGGCACAGTGGTGACAATTGATGGCACAGTGGCTGCATTTGATGGCAATGCACAGTGGTTGCGTTTGGCATGGCACAGTGGTGACAATTGATGGTACAGTGGCTGCATTTGATGGCATGGCACAGTGGTTGCGTTTGGCATGGCACAGTGGTGACAATTGATGGCACAGTGGCTGCATTTAATGGCATGGCACAGTGGTTGCATTTGGCATGGCACAGTGGTGACAATTGATGGTACAGTGGCTGCATTTGATGGCATGGCACAGTGGTTGCGTTTGGCATGGCACAGTGGTGACAATTGATGGCACAGTGGCTGCATTTAATGGCATGGCACAGTGGTTGCGTTTGGCATGGCACAGTGGTGACAATTGATGGTACAGTGGCTGCATTTGATGGCATGGCACAGTGGTTGCGTTTGGCATGGCACAGTGGTGACAATTGATGGTACAGTGGCTGCATTTGATGGCATGACACAGTGGCTGCATTTGATGGCATGACACAGTGGCTGCGTTTGATGCCATGGCGCCCTGTGATTGGGCGTATGTGGTCATGCGCTAGCGCTGGGGGGGGGGGGGGACGTTCTGCCCTGGGGGGGGGGCACCGGTGCCTAATAGAGTACCGGCACCTCTTTTGGCCCACTTAAAGCACTGCCTGCAGTCCAAGGGAGGGGGCAAGCACGACACTCCACACCAGGGAAAAAGCCTCACATTAGTGTGGAGTTACAGACAGAAGAACAGAAAGTGAGGATTTCTCAGAAGAAATAAGGACATTTAAAAGCAAAATCGAAGGATGAGGTAAGTGAAGGAGGACTGCACTAAGGTAAAGGAAGCTATTTACAGATTTTTTTTTACCTTTACAAACCCTTAAAGCTGCCCAGCTGCCCACAGTTAAAATAGTTGCAGCCAGACTCAGTGGAGGGAGATTTCTGCAGCATATTTGGCAAGTACAGAATCACAGTATATATAAAATAATACGCAAAGTGGTTGGAGGAAAGCTTCAGAATGGCAAATATTTTTTTTATTACAAATCATTGAGCAGACTGCAGTCCCTCTTTAAGAAAGAAAAGACACCTCAAACAAATTCCCTCATGGCCAATATCCACACATTAGAAAGTCCCTATAGACAGCTTAAAGAGGAGTTCCACCCTAAAAATGAAGTTTACCTTAATCCACTCCTCACCCCCTTACATGCCACATTTGGCATGTCATTTTTTTGGGGGGGAGTGGGGACTTCCTGTCCCACTTCCTGTTTCCGCCGAGGGGCTGGTTAGACGATTAAGCCTTAATCGCCTACACCAGCCCCTCCCTGTAGGCGATCGCATGGGACACATGACAGGTCCCATGCGATCGCCTGTCCAATCAGCAACGAGCCGCGCGCGGCATGCGCAGTGCGGCTCGCGCATGCGCAGTCGGTGCCCGGCCGTGAAGCCGAAGGCTGTCACGGCTGGGTGCCCATAGTCGGGATAGAGACGCCGGCCGGGGAGGGGGGGAGAGGAGCGGAGCCCCGGTCGGCGCGTCGCTGGAACAGGTAAGTGAGTGTTTATTAAAAGCCAGCAGCTACACTTTTTGTAGCTGCTGACTTTTAATAAACACCATTTTAGGCTGGAACACCCCTTTAAAGGGCTTGCAAACCCTTTTTTTTCACCTTAATGCATCCTATGATTGTATAGGTTGATAGCAGCACAGCCATTGGCTCCTGCTGCTGTCAATCAAAACCAATGATGCGTGGGCTCGGGGTCGAGTCCAGCATTCTGTGTCTATGGACACAAATGCTGGACTCAGGAGCGTGCCCGCACAGTAACCCCCAGGGAGAATGTTTCTCCTAGGGGTTTACCGATGTGGGGAGGAGTCACGAGCTGAGCTAGGGGACCCCAGAAAATGATGATCGGGGCCACTCTGTGAAAAACGAACTGCACAGTGGTGGTAAGTATGATATGTTTGTTATTTTTAAAAAAAAATAGGGTTTACCCTGTAGCCTCCCTGGTGGTATGATTATGTCAGATTTTTGCGACTCAAAGTGGTACAATTGTTTTATCAAAACAAAAGTGCAACACCAGGCCAAGTAGCACAGCTCAGCGCCACAGTACAAAGTTGTCTTAAAAATTAAATTATCACATGAATAATTAATTCGAACAGTAAAGGATCTGAAAAATTATATAATACAAAAGTGTCTATATCTCTCTCTTTCACAGGGGATATGACACAGGTCCAGCAGCTATTTAAATCCAAGAGTCATAAGACCCTTAGAATACATATACCAATGAAGATCACACAGAACTAAAACAGTCCAAATGATAAACAGCGCTTGTTGGGAAAATGATTGAATATCCAACTTCATATAGGCATTCATATAGTAGCAGAGTCTCAGGCGGCGTACACACGACCGAGGTTCTCGCTGGAAACCAGCGAGAACCTCGCTGGAAGCTGCATTCCAGCGAGGACCTCGGCCGTGTGTACGCTCTCGGCGAGCATCCCGTTGGGAAGCCCGTCGAGCAGAAATAGAGAGCGCGCTCTCTATTTGCTCGACGGCCCGCCTGGATGAATGGCTGGTTGCCATTCCCAACGGGCGGGTCGCCGATTTCGACGGCCGGCAGAGAACCTCGACGGGCGGAACGATGTGTTCTGCCCGTCAAGGTTCTCTGCCGTGTGTACACGGCCTCAGAGTGATACAGTGCAAGCAGTCTGTGAAGAATCCTACACCTCTTCCCAGGTTCACACCACAAGTGGGGCACACTCCCCTTCGGGGTACACACTCACCAAAGGGTTAATATGCACGCTTGAACATCCGTCACTATAGCTGGGGTCAGCAAGGGTTAGTGCTCCACATTAAGAAACAAGAAGGCACCAAAATAGTGTAATCCCGTTTAATGGTAAAACAGCAACCCTTAAACAATGGCAACCCCCGCTCCAAATGCACGTACCCTTAAGCAGATATGAGCATAGCAAAATACGTCTGTGTCTTCTCCATGGTGTCCATATCCCCAGAAGTCAGCATGTAAAAAAAACTTCCTTCCTGCGTGAACCACCGATGGAGCGCACGCGTCACGTCCTAATCGCCGTGATAAGCCCCGCCCTGACCGGTTTCATCTACCAATGGACTTCAACTGAGGGTGCGGCTTGTGTGGCTCAGGCGTCCACACTATATACCCCCTACCGCCAGCTCATTGGACATTTCCGACCAGACAGAGACCGCCATTTGTCAGAAATGTCTCATACACTCTGCTGATAGAGTGCATAGACAGGCAATAGTAAGCATTGGACGCCGCGATCCAGATGCACAAGTTAACACGGGCAACGGGCAATTGTATCAAAACAACACTAAAACCACGGAGACTCGATGTTATAAATAAAACTAAATGGAGATAATGAACTTCAAGTTATATATAAGAATAAAAAAATAGATATGTGCGACTTCTGGGGTCATGGTTCACCAATCAGATACACTTTATACACAATCTATATTCTGATGAGGATTCCATACATGTTATAAACATCAAAAAAACTTCATTTATTTATACATACACATATGCCTAGCCTAACTTATACACACTGTAGTGTGTAGGCAGAAAGCATATATGTATATACAGAGAAGCATAAATATATTAAAATATGACAGTGTTAAAAGAATTAACTAAAACAGGGGAAAGAGTGCATTTCTGCACAAACTCCATCAAAATGTGATAATTACATTACCCTGTAATATATATACATAAATCACACAAATATAAAAAAAAAAAAATGAAAGGAAAAATAGAATTCAGGTAGATTACGGGCCCGTAAAGTAAGGCGGCGTAGTGTATTTCTCGCGGCGGAATCGAAATACGCGATTAGGAGGCGTGAAGCATTTAAATTAAGCACGTCCCCGCAGCGATCGAACTGCGCGTTCAGAAATTTCCCGCCGTGCATTGCGCGAAATAACGTTGTTTTTTGTTTGAGTAGCGTCGTTTCGTACATTCCTATTCCCGGACGACTTACGTAAAAAATAAAAAAAGACGTTGAAATTCGACGCGGGAACGACAGCCATACTTAACATGGGCTGTCTAAAACTAGACCAGATAAAAGCTGGAATAACTTTACACGGCAAAAAGATGACTACAGATGCCATAAGAGATTGCGAACGACGCTCGTAACTTCGTGGATCGTCGGAAAATGCTCATTTGCATACCCCGACGCGGAAAACGACGGGAACTCCACCCAGCGGACGCAAAATTATTGCAGCGTAGATCCGAAAGCGTACGAACACATAAGCCAGTCGGATTGAAGCCCGAAGCCGACGTTTCATGGTTTGAGGCTTCAGACTAATGAAACGACGCGCGTAATTTGAAAGTACTCCGGTCTAACGGGAGATAGACCGGAGTAAGGGCTCTGTGAATCTGGCCCTTAATGTCTAACTTGACATTCAACCCTCTTGGGGCAAGGGTGTCGGCAGAATAGATCTATTTTGTCTCGAGTTTGGATAACTCCCTTACACGATTACACCCCCTCCAACTCAAGCCTAATTGGAGGTCTTCAGTGAGTCAGCCTGGTGGGCTGGTGAACTGTCAGTCGGGTGGACTGGCGTGGAGAGACAGCAAGGAGGGCTTTATCTATTTATCACTAAAATGTTCAATGCAATTTCATCAGAGGTAAATATGGAAATCCAAGTTACAGCTCTTTCCAACCTAGGAGAATATATTTATGAATTTGTAATAGATATTAAAATTATTAATCCACATCCCTTACCATATGCATGTTGGTCAACTGGAGCTTGTTAAACAATTTACTTTAATGAATTTGGAAACACAAAATGTCTCTATATGCTATCATCAGATGGATCTTTTCATAATGCATCACTGCATCTGACAGTCCTAGGAAACAATCAGATGTTTAAGATACCCCTGCATTAAAATCCCTTTGCCAGAGTCTGTCTAGTTTTTTTTTTTTTTTTTGTCTCTGAAATACACTTTTATTATGAAACAGTCACTCTACAACAATAGAAGAATGAAATGATCTTTTCACATTGATTATCTGCTTTAATACAAAGAAGCATATTGGTATGTGTCGTTTCTTAAAGAACTTGAGTGTTTTAGCAATCTGCAATTTTGAAATATGTACAGGAAATCAAAATGTAAAGCCTTATATATCTCTTTATCCCATACACCCGTTTTCTCATTGAATCATTACACTTTAGGTGGAAAAGTTATTCAATTAAATATTTATGTGCACAAATACCTGTTGACCTATCTCTGCTATTCTCTTTCAACTGTCACTCATGAAAACCTTTGAAGAATTAGAAGAATGAAGAGCAAAACCATTATCATGGTCTGAAAGAATGAAAACCCTAAAAATGGATATCCTACTTACACGTCCACCATATCTTCTAGATTATCCTTTCTTTAGTCACAATATACATTTTCAAAAACAAAATTCATAATTCATTTAATGTATTTTTTTTATAAAAACAAAAAACGTTTTTCAAATGTCAATCTGTGGTAACTCTTGTCTGTATACCCCGTTTGCATTAGCAAAACAAATTGGATATGGTTTCGCCTCCTAGCTGCTCAACAGGTAATACCTAGATATTGTAAAATCCAGGAAAACAGATTTCCTGCCTGAGTGGTTTGATTGCTGAAGTAACAGTATGCAAATTAAATAAAGCACTGCCTCAGATAATTTTAAATCTGTTTTTGAATCTTGTCACGATGGATAGATTTTATAGATGTTTTTTTTTAGCATTTTCAGATGCTCAACACAATGTAGCAATATATGGGCACCTTGGCCCAGATTCACGTACATCGGCGCATTATTGGACCGGCGTAGCGCACCACTTTTCCGTTAGACTTGCGTAATCTAGCCGCGTAATCCCGCGATTCACGAAGCTTTTGCGCAAGAGATTGCGCAAGCGTAAGGTTTTTTCCGGAGGCGTAAGGAGGAGTAATACAAATTGGGAGGGACGTGGGCGTGTTACATTGAAATGAGCCGTGACTCCATGCAAATGAAGGGCCGGCCGACTCGCGCATGCGCGCGTGAAGGAAACCATGTCAGCTCCGTTGTGCGCATGCTCACAACTCGGGAGCGGCGCAATCAGTGAAATTGGACATGGACTAGGGCAATGTTGTGAACTACGCAGACAGCATAAATAGACACACACAAACGCACTTCCATTGCAAAAGTACATCCCTTTGTGTCCCTTCCCATTGAATCAAGTGCTTTTGCTCTGTTGTTCGTTAGAGTGTGTTTTGTAGTTGTCAGATTAGTGTTCTGTGTGATCTAGTGCTTGTTGGTAGTTTTGTGAAAGTGTGTTTTGATAAGTGTTTTTTGACTGTTTGTTTGATTGATAGATTTCTGAGCGTTTGTTTTCTTGCTTTATTTTTTCATCTGATTTTTTTGTGTCTGTTTCTTGCTGAGTGCTAGTGTGATTTTTGCCTGTTCTTTTTCTCTTTGTGTGTGTTCTTGTCTGATTGTTTGTGCTTGTATTTGTGACAGATTTTTGGTGACTGCGAGTGAGTTTGTTTGGAAGTATGACTGAGAGAAAAAGAAAGTTGAATTTTACAGTGGGGGAAAAAAGAATTCTTGCCCGGGCCATTACCGACTATGGGCGTTTTCTCCACGGCTCGCAGAGTGCCACCACCACCCCGGCCAGGAGGAGGGAGATATTGGATATGATCACGGAGCAGGTCAATTCATCGGGGGAGGGGGAGACACGCACCCGCTCTGGGATTGAAAAGAAAATAAATGACCTCCGGCGTGAGGTGAAAAAAAAACTGGCCGCAATAAATGCCCATGCCAGGGGCACAGGAGGGGCCCACCATGCCGGGTTAGATTTACAGCGACGGAGCGTGTGGTGGCCCTGACCTTTCACCGGCATGAAGTGGAGGGCCTGCCAGGCTTTGACACAAGTCCGGTCCCCGCGGTGCCAGGTAAGGTATTTATTTCTCTCAAGTGTGTAGCATGTGTGGGGGAGGGGGTGAAAGGGAATATGTGGCAAGTGTGTGGATCCTCCAACCTGTGAATGGTTTGTGTCATCCACAGCTGTGCAGGAGGGTGCAGGGCCATCTGGCCAGACCGCTCCAACGCCAGGACAGCAGCCTAATGAGGCCCCCCCAACAAGGCCAGAGTCCGCGGAGGAGGAACAAGAGGAGGAGGAGGATCATGCGGAGGACGATCATGAGGAGGAGGAGAATCATGAGGAGGAGGAGTCCATGGCAGGCACTGGCCGTTTGGTTTCTGCGGACTCTTCCCCTCTGGCTGCAAGAAGCCTGCCCTCCCTAAGGGTGAGCCCCCCCCCCGCTTCCCCCCAACATGGCTCCCCTCACAAGGGCCTCCCCTTCTCCCCGGCCACAACCATCAGCAAGAGCCAGGAGGTCATCCCAGAGCACCAGGGGGGCGCCCAATCTCCTGCCCGCCAGTCTGAGAAGGAACCTGGCCACCCAGACCCGCCTTCTGAGACAGCTCTGCCAGACTATGGGGCGGGTGGATCAGAGCCTGTCCTCCATCAACGATAGGCTGGGTAACCTGGACTCCCACTCCCGGGCCTCCACAACCTGCCTAAATGACCTGCAAACTACAGCAGCAGGCGTTGGGCAGGATGTGAGGGCCCTTACCCAGGCTATCCAGGGCAACACGGCAACACTTGGTGCTGCCCTGGACAGAATAGCCGTGGCCTTGGAGGGCAGGCCGCCAGGTGGGCAGATCTCAGGGGCTGCTCCTCCTTCCCCGGCTTTTCCCCTCCCCCATGCGTCTCCCCTGAGGGTCCGGGGCCGTGGCCGGGGGCGCCCCAGGCGTGGCTCAGGCAGAGGGCATTAATTTTTTTTCCCCCTTTTTTTGGTTTGAAAGCATGTTTATTTTTGTTCTCTGCTTTTTTTTTTTTCTATGCATTTTTTTTTTTTTTTGCTGACATTTTTGGCATTTTTTGGGTTGTGAATGATGTTTGAATGTGGGGGTGACATTCCTGCTGGAAAAGGGGTGTCATCCTCAATTTGGGTGGAGAAGGGTTCCCCAGGACCAGGGAGAAGTGATTCCCAGGTCCGTGTGAATGGTGTATGAATGTACAGTGACATAATTGGAGCCTTGACGTGGCGTTACTGCTCACCAGTCTTGCATGGTGGACTGGTGCCAATCCAATTTGATGAGGATGTGGGGTGTGTGTGCTAGGGACCATAGTGGTGTGCATGCATGCATTCTCATTGTGCCATGATTAATGTGTGTGTTTAACGTGCAAAGATGCATAATGTGAGCTGGCATGAGATGGGGTCATGAGATGGGGTTCCAGTTCATATGCAGAGTCACCTTGAAGGGAAAAGACAGGTGGATGTTAGTCATGCATGTGCCACTTGTGAGGTGTGCATCACGGGAGGGGATAGTCATGCCTGACTCCCATGTCACTCACCAACCAGCCAGCTGTCCCCATACATGTTCTGTTCGCAATCTGTGGGGATGGGGCTCTGATTGTATATGTAGCTGTCATGGGTGTCATGGGTAGTGCCATGTGTTGGGCTGCTGATGTCCTCCTGCAAGGTTGTGGTAATTCCACGATGGCATGAGGGGTGAATCTGAAGATGCGAGACACCTCAGAATCTCTCATGCCAAAGATGTCTATGCGTGTGTGATATATCAAGTGAAGAGTGAGGGGCTTGTATCAGATAAGAATATTGTATTAGATTAGATTAAATTGTAAATTTTATATAAGCCAAAAAATAAATAAATAAAACATCTCCCGTGCCCTCCTTAGTGCCATCCTCCGTGCCCTCATCCTTCTTTGTTCATCTAAAGTCAGTAGTATAGCTATGCGCGACGATGCCCCTGGCATGTTGGCATACAGATTGTTGGGCAACACGTGTGACTGCTGAACTCCTCACTAACAGTGTTGCTTTATCTGACAATTAGACTTTTTTTCAAAATTTAGACCAGCTTTTAGGTCCTCTAACTTTAGACAGAACATTTTGCAGTTGCGCACATCGCGTAGCCTGCGCAGCAACTGCGTTTTTTTGTGAATCCCCGTAACTCCCTCATTAGCATATTTGACTAGCAAATCAATGGTGTGTCTAGCGCAGTTTTGCGCGAAGGCAAGCGAAGGTCTAACTCAATTACGCCGGACCAAAAAACGTAGATTTCTGGCGTATATTGTTTTGTGAATCGCGTCCAACTATACGCACGCGCACATTTAGACTTACGCACGCGCAACAGCAGTTGCGCAGGCGTAATCGCTCTGTGAATCTGGGCCCTTATATTTTTCTCACCCTTCACAACAGCAATTTTAGAATCATTTTTCTTCACCTAACAAAGACAACTTAAATGGAACCATTTGCTATTTTTTTATTCTTTTATTTTCTATAGCCCAAAAAAATTGTAGTAAGAAAGTACATATACCAACTCTCAAGTGCCCAGCTTACAAAATGTGTATCGAGTAGTGTATATTAATTAAACACTTCAATATTCGGCATTTTTACACCCTTCCTGCCCAGGCCAATTTTCAGCTTTCAGCGCTGTCACACTTTGAATGACAATTGCACGGTCATGCAACACTGTACCCAAACAACAACATTTTTATCATTTTGCTCACACAGATTGAGCTTTATTTTGGTGGTATTTAATTACCACTGGGTTTTTTATTTTATTTTTTTGCTAAATAAACATAAACAAACATTAAAAGAAAAAAAAAACGCTGTTGTGAATAAACAATCGTTCATAAATTTAGACATGATCCAGGAGGACATCATATGAAGTCCACCCGGATTAACGAAAGTCCGGACCGTCATTTTGCTATAGGCTGGGGCGGGAACTGGATAATAAAGATATTTTTTGATCATCAGTGTCCTGGTTCCAACAACACAATGGGGTTGATTTTTAAAATACTGGAGTGCGCAAAATCTGGTGCAGCTCTTCATAAAAACCAATCAGCTTTCATTTTTTTTTTTTTTTTTTTTTTTTTTTACAGCTTAACCTCCCTCGGTATGATTCTGTCTGGAATTACGTACCAAAAGCGGTACAATGTTTTGCATGGAAATTTGGTGATATGTATTATAGGCCTGCAATTCTTAGTAATTACTTACTTAACCTGACCAAAACAAGACTCTAGTAGACATTCCAGATGTGATAAATTTGAAACACAAACACATGAATTATAATCTAATAAATAATATAATTGTATTCAAGAATGCAAAGAAAAATAAAGAAATTAGTCAAACAAAGCAATTCAATACACATCCTGGGTGTGAAAAAGTTTGAAACATGGAACTAGACAAAGTCCGACGTTGCAATCTGGGCAATAGTACCTGGTTTCTTTTTGGACTTTTTTCCATTTCCATCCTTCTTGGAACAGCAAACGACGCACATCCTGGTAGGCGCTAACTTTCGTGCGGTTGGCGGTACAAAGTCTTCAAAATGACGACCTGTCAGGCGCTCTGGATTGCCAACGTCAACAGAGCGTCGTCCGGGTCTGTTAGCAGACACTGATGGCGTCGGGTGGTTGATAAAAATCTGCTCAGCCACCTTCCATATAAAGTCACAATGAACAAGAGGTGTGTTCAAGTTTGCTTTATAAAAAATATAGGCGTTCCAAAGACATTGTTCAAGGAGATGCCTGAAAATCTTTTTGTAGTATTTTTTCTGTTTGCGCATCGCCGGGTAAAATGCATTGCCTGATCGGCTCAGTCGACACCTCCCATCGTGTGATTGTAGTCGATCACGACTTGTGGCTTCAGCACATCTTTTCCGTGTTTTGTGCGGACCATGGTAGTGAAGGTGCTGTGCACGGTGCTCATGAGACACACAACCTTTTTGCCTCTCCATCTCATTGCCATCATTTTACCCTTTTGGAAGGCAATTATCTCTCCTTTTTTTAGTTTTTCTTGCCAAACGTAGATGGCATGTCACGCCGGTTTGGCCTCACGGTACCATACATATCCGTTTTGTTGAGGAGCAGAACCTCATAAAGTTCCGGTGACGTATAAAAATTGTCTGTTGTCACTCAATATCCCAGGTTCAGTAATGGGTCCAGCAGTGAAAGGACTGAAAGGACTGATGATGTGGCCATCCCATAGCGGTTGTACCTGGGATGGAACTTTGTACCTTTCCCAGTGTAAATTACTGCATTCCAGATATATCCGGTGGAAGATTCACATAGCATATAACATTTTATGCCAAAGCGCGCTCTTTTGGACGCAATAAATTGGATCCAGCTCAGGCGTCCCTTGTAGGCCATCAGACTTTCGTCCACACTGACATCCCTTTCTGGCACGTAGGTCTGCTGGAAGTTGGCGATCATCTGACACACCTGCCAAATTTTTTTTTTCCTAGAAACTTCCAGATGTCCTCTTTAGTGACAGGTTCCCATTTTCTGGATCTGGAAAATCTGGCACGCAGCGTAGCAGATTGCTGATCGTGGTATCGATTGGTCTCTGTCACAATTTTTAAAATTACCTCCTCAGAAAGAAAAAGTTTTAGGTACGCCAGAGGGTTGTCCCTCTCCACATCAACCTTCATCCCAGGAGATCCAGTGAATCGGAACCTCGGGGGCGCTGCCTGGTCTGCATCGCTGCCTATAGCGCACCAAGTGCACACATCATTTAGGTCAGGTGCGGGATCATCGGCATTGTCACTTTCTGGATCAGTGTCGGTGTCAGAGTCAGATGACAAATCGCCCCACGACTCACTGTCGCTCTGTTCTGCGATCAACTCCGTGTCGCTGCCGCTGTCGCTCAGCTGTTTAAAAAGTGCATTCGTAGGACAGCGCTTTTTAGATGCCATTTTCAGGGTTTTCAAAGGTTTTATTTGTCACAAATGACAATGGCAAGGGGCACTGAAAGGGCACTGTGTCAGATTCCAAGGTGATACAGTGTAATCCTCTCAGATTACATTGTATCACTTCCTTTTTATATGTTTGTGTTTGTGCAACATTTGACTTTTGAATTTCCCTCCCAGTTCCGCTCCCATGCACCATTGCGGTGCAGGGAACGGAACCAGGAAGTCAGGTGACCGGTGGACAGTGCGGCGGGGATTTCGGCAGTGATCACAGAAATGAGAGATCATCGCTGTTTCGCCTGGAGAAGGTAAGGAACGCCGCTGCAGGCTCTGCACATCCATCCCGAGCATGACTCGGGGATACCGATCGTAGCAGAAAAAAACAACCCTGAGTCACGCTCGGGGATACCGCTAAGTGGGTTAAGTGAACAAACTGAAGTTAGATGCTTATTGGCTATTATGCACAGCTACACTAGATTTTGCACTCTCCAGTTTTAGTAAATCAACCCCACTGTTCCTTGAACTGTCTCCACAATACTAAACACTCTTGTCACCACAATGTTCTGTCTCTTTTTCCCAGTATCTGCAATGATGCAGTGATTGCAGCAGCTTCTTTGGCAACTCTCACCCCACTGCTGCCTTACATTTAGTGGCAGCTCACCCCCACTAAGCACTTTGGTATGGTTCCTCAGAGACGTTGGCAATTATCTGCTCCTTATTATCTACAATGCCACTTTTCACATTATGTTGTCTCTGAAAACTACTCCCACTGTGCCCTGAAGACCCACCACTAATTAGAAATCAAATGCTATCTGTCAGTCCATAAATATGTGGATGTTCTGCCCCTTGCCAGCAGTCCCAGCCTGACATTAAGGTTTACTTCCTACCAAGGCTGAACTAAGACAAAAATTTGGCTCTGGACTTCATCCTGACCGGCCCACTATAATTTTGCAAACACACACAAAAACAGTATATAATTTATATGCAATTGAGCAACAAAAACATAAGTAAAAACATTCCACTGTAAGTATAAACAGCTTTTTTTTTACTTTTTATTTAGAGAAAAAATGCATTCCAACATTACAGACGCCTTTAGAATTACATGTGTTATTTACACTCCAGTCAATGGCAGGTGTCATAAACAACTCACTCACCTCTTTTAATATTTTACTTATTCTCCTCTGTATTTTTCTCCTCTTACACCACTGAGTGAAGTGGGAGGGCTAACATCATGCAGGAACATTTCTGCAGCCTCATTGGCTGGAATTTCAGTAACCAGTATTGCTGCACAGCCATGCAGTGGTGCTGAGGCTAAGCCGGATTGCACACTATAAAGTGAGGTGATAGGCAGTGACAGGTCTCCCCCATACTTGCCGGCTGGACAAATCGCCCCATCCCCCCCTTCACTGGCCAAAAGCCATTCCACTTTATTTCTCCTATAGGCAGAACAGCGGTGCTCAAATTAATGGCTGCGCGAGTTGTGTAGCCATTACTTTGACAGGCTGTCAGCAGGGGCGTTGCTAGGTCTACAAAAGATCTGGGGCTAGAGCCATAAGCAGCGAAGTAAAGAAAGTTATACGCTTGGGTAGGCTTGGGTGTGTGTGTGTAGATAGATAGATATATATAAATATTACATTATATATAAAAAAAAATATATCAGAGCCTCAAAGACACCCTGGTCCCATCACTTAATCTTAAAATTTAACCTGCACTTCCAGCCCCTATTATAAAAGTCAAAACCTATATTAAAATGATATGCTTAACTAAAAAGTAAAGCATTAATAGCACTTCTTGTGAATAACATAAAATATTCGACAGTATAGTATTTCATTTATTGCAGTGACTAAATGTTCCCATATTTTACAACACCATACATAAAACCTAGGACACAACATGCCCTCTGAAGACGGAATGACGAAAAGCAAAACGCAAATATTGAAAATGTTATATTATTCACAAGAAGCGCTGTTAATGCTTTACTTTTTAGTTAAGCATATCATTTTAATTACATTATATATATATATATATATATCGTATATTTCATTACATCAGGGTCCCCAGAGAGCTCCCCTTTACATCAGGGTCCCCAGAGAGTCACCCCTTACAGTAGAGTCTCCAGAAAGCCCGGCTTACATCAGGGCCCCCAGAGAGCTGCCCCCACTTACATCAGGGTCCCCAGAGAGCCTCTATTTACATCAGGGTCCATAGTGCCCCCATTATTTCATCAGTGTCCCGAGAGAGACTCCCCTTTACATCAGGTTCCCCAGAGAGATCCCCCCACTTACATAAGGGTCCCCAGAGATCCATCTTTACATCAGGGTCCCCAGAGAAAGGGTGGACAGTGAGAGATGATGTAATCTCTCTACTGCCCGCTGCTGCACAGCGGTGCTCCCCAACCCCAGGCACTTGTGTCTGTGTTTTAGCAGATCCCACGTTCTGCCTTTTTCCAAATTGTCTGGGACTAACCACCACTCCAGGAAAGATTTTACCTGAGGGATTAGGACTAAACTTTCATCTAGGGATTCCTTTCTTTTGTCCCAAGAGCAAAGGCGGAAAAAATGAAGGTCTCTGGAATGCAGCTGCGCCCAAGCAACTGCTGGGTTGCTGGCTGACATGAAAATATCTCTCCTGGAACACACAGGGTGCCCATCAGCCTTCTGATGGCCGAGACTAGTTTCTCTACCTTCTCCCTTGGGAGGAAGAGTTTTTGGGCCGTAAATCTATTAGCCTAGGTAGGTTTGGACTTGACCTTGTACCAGACAGCCCAACTTCTGCAGGACTAAAACTGCCCTTTGGGTATCTGTCTCTACCTGAGCAGCTGACAGACTAAAGGTGAGCAGGTCATCCAGGTAAGGTATTAACGCTTTTCCCTGGAGATGTAGATAGGTCACTGCTTCGGCTAGGATATTCGTGAAGATCCTTGGACTGGCTGCTAGCCCAAAGGGGAGGGCCCTGAATTGCGAGGTGTCCCTTTCTGGGTTACCATCGCAAATTTCAGGAATACCTAGTGTTCCGGGTTGATCAGAACATGCAAATAGGTATCACTGAGAACCAGAGTAGTCATAAAGACGTTCAGGTTTTTTTCGCACAAATACTTTTGTATTCCAGGAATGTGTTTAAGTTTCTGAGGTTTATGATAAGGCGGTACTTCCCTGATGGTTTGGGTACCACAAAAATATGGGAGTAAAAGCCTTGGTATAGCTGTTTTTTTTTGTGCTGTACTACTACCTGCTGTTCCACCAGTTCCCGAATTCCTTCTAGTAGGGCTTTTTTTTTTTAATACATCATTGATGAGAATTCTAGACAGTAGCTTTCCTCGATTAGCTTAATGATGTATGGACTGTCTGAAATTTCCTCCCACTGGGTAATGAATTGAGACAGTCAGCTCCCCACCTTGATTCTGGCCTCACTTGGAAGCTTTGGTGTTTTGGGCTAGAGAAGGAAAGGGCAAATTGCCTTTTTGCCTACCTCTGCAGTACCTCCACTTCCTGGTGGATTCTTTCTTAGCTTTTTGCTAATTTTGTCCCAAGGGGCCTCGAAAAAAAAATCTGTACCTTTCCCTTTTGGGTTTGACACAAAATGTCTTGCCTTTCTCGGAGGACCTGGACAAAACATTATTAAAGTCCGGCCCAAACAGTAAGAACCCTTATATATGGAGGCTTAATGTGCACCTCTCCCAGGGTAATAAGCCTCAGGAAGTTCTGTATTCCCTTTCCATAATAGGAAAGGCTGTAGCCTTCCTGGCAGATGCAGCTGCGGATGCAATAAAAGCGTCAGCCAAGACAGGTGCCCTTATTAACTCGGCCAGGAGGGCCATTTGGGTTAAAACCTGTGAAGGGGGCCTCACTTCAAAGGCTTTGATATTTTTTTGTCCAGGTCCTCTGAGATAGGCAAGAAATTTTCTGTCAAACCCAAAAGGAAAAGGGTACAGAATTTTTTTTTCAAGGCCCCTTGGGATAAAATCAGCAAAAAGCTAAGAAAGAATCCAGCAGGAAGTGGAGGTCGCACTGGGCATGCTCCACACCCTTTCTGCTCTGACCGTAAGTCCTGGTTTCAGAGTGAGGCTTGGAGCGTGCAAGTGTCCTCTCCCTGGTGTCTTACTTCCTCTGGGCTATAGAAAAATGGTGCCCGCTACACACAGGGGAGGATAGAATACCCAAGCTGCTGAGCGGCGTGCAACAGCGGGGAACATTAGAAACACCCAGACCGCCTGCACCACACCCTGGGGTGACCTGTGAGAAGCTTGAAGCAGCCGGTTAGTGCAGCCCTCACCAGCATTCCTGAGCCTGGCTCACAGGGGTACCATCTGACTCTTTTTTTAGTCTTCTGGTCAGAGAAAAATAATAAACGTTTTGCTGTAGGAAAAACACAATACTGAGGGACAAGGGGGAAGGTGGGGCCTTCTAACAGCTGTGAACTGATTGTGTTACCTGTAGGGAAGAGCCTATCATCTCTCATGTGTTGCAGTCATGGAAGATGATGTGAGAAATAATATTACTAAGAAGTTGTTATGTTGCAGAATCAATATGGATGAGCCCATTATAAGAGTGCATCAAATGCTTCCTAATGTAAAAGATGAGGAAGTGATTTAGGGATACAGGGCAATGTTTTATACAGGGGGACTTTAATTACCCTGATATTTATTGGATGAATAAAACTGTGCCTTTAATAAAGGTTTGGCATTTCTTGACCATATTGCAGGACAATTTCATGGACCAGATGGTTGAAGCCCCAACTAGAACTACTCTGTTCATTATAGGTGTGCAATTAAATAAAAGTTGAGTAATAATGATCATAATGTTAGTATATTTGCTTTAATTCACAGGAAAAAGAGGCATGTTGGTATGACAAGAATGCTAAATTTCAAAAAGGCTAACTTTACCTAGCTGTGTTGTTTACTGTATTCAATGGGTTCAAATATTCTTAACAAAGAGCACAGAAGACAAGTGAGTGTTAAAGGAATTTTAAACAACTGCAATTGCCAGTGCATTCCAAATGGCAACAAATATAAATACGTAAATAAAACCTATGTGACTTAATTCATGTGCAAAAGGGCAGATTCATGAGAACAAGCAGTCTTTAAAAATAATAATAATAATAATAATAATTGGAAGAGACAGCCCCATCATTTCAGAGCTTCATGTAATCTAACAAGAGCCGCATAGGAACTAGCTAAACAAGAATATGTAAAATATATTACTACAGAAAGTAAAAAAAAATCCCCAAGAAAATTCACAAAAACATTAAAGCAAAAAAGGTAAGGACAGAACACAAAAGCGCCATAAAAGATGAACATGAGGAGTCGGTCATAAGTAATAAGGAGAAGGCAGGATATATTAAATACATTTTTTCTTTAGTGTATACAAAAAAGATGGGTTTGATGGGCAGTACACTAATGCTAATAAGAATATACTGAATGTACCTCTGTGGCTGATAGAATTCAAATTCAACTTTAACATAGATCAGGTGAACTTAATGTGAATAAATTACCAGGAGACGTGCTGACGTCATCGCGTGATAGTCCGAGCGGACGGGCGTTCGCATAACCATTAACCGGCCAGCTTTCTTTTGTGTTTGTAAGTTTTTATCTTATTACATTTTCCTATGGTTTACGGTACTTCACTATGGCGAGTCCTTTATCATTTCCGGTACCATACCTGCTTTGATGACCACTTAGCTGAGGTTCCACTGAATATCATTGGCAGTGCTGATATCCATCCAAATAAAGCCACTTAGCTGAGGTTGCATTGAATATCATTGGTGGTGCTGATATCCATCTAAATAAAGCCACTTAGCTGAGGTTCCACTGAATATCATTGGCGGTGCGGATATTCATCCAATAAAGGCCCAGGCTGGGGTTTCAGCTGCAAGCCATATTTGCTTTTGCACTATTGGTGGTGGATCTTTATTTGAATCACACAAGGAGATTTGCTTTTACTTTTACTTGGACTGAATGAATTAGAGTCGTTTTGGCATTATATTCATTTATGTGTCATATATTTCTACAGTTTTATATCTGTCATTACTACTCATAGTATTATTTTTCACAAATTTTCACAGCGCAGCTACATTTTTCCTATAATAAATTACCAGGACCAGGTGGCTTGTACCTGCAAGTCCTTAGAGTGCTTAGCTCTGTTATATCCATTTTATTGTTTCTAATTTATAAGGACACTTGAGTGACAGGAATGGTACCAACTGGGTGACAAAATAAATGTGGTACCAATGTTCAAAAAGGATTCAGATGTATGCCGGGAACTTACAGACAGGTTAGCTTAACATCAATAACGTGAAATATTTGACAAGGCAAAGGACTAAATCCAAGATTTTTTTGGTATCATAAGCAACTAGCACAAATTTATTACAGATTTTTCTATTTAGACCACCAGTTATTTTTTGAGGAAGTGAGTTGTAATTTATATAGAGGAATGCCAGTCGATATAGTATATCTGGATTTTGCTAAGGGATTCAAAACTGTAGCTCTTAAAAATGTAATTCATAAAATTAAATAAGGTCTATTGGAATAGAAGAAATTGTATGCACATGGATTAAAACTAGTTACTGGAACGTGTCCTGAGAGTAGTGATCAATGGCTTATTCTCAAAATGGACTAAGTTTGTGAGCGGTGTACCCAAGGTACCGTCTTAGGGCCAGTGCTGTTTAACATACTTATTAATGTTACTGAGGTTGGAATTAAGCATTCAAATTCAGTCTTTGGTCTTAGGCCGTGTACACACGAGGAGACATGTCCGATGAATCCGGTCCGCGGACCGTTTTCATCGGACATGTCTGAAGGGATATTTTGGTCTGATGTGTGTACACACCATCAGACCAAAATCCCCGCGGACAGAGAACGCGGTGACGTAAAAGACACCGACGTGCTCAAACACGGAAGTTCAATGCTTCCACGCATGCGTCAAATCAATTCGACGCATGCGTGGGATTTCGGTCCGATGGTTGGGCGTACTAACCATCAGACATGTCCGACGGACAGGTTTCCAGCGGACAAGTTTCTAAGCATGCTTAGAAACTTTTGTCTGCTGGAAACCTGTCCGCTAGGCCATACAGACGATCGAACATGTCCGCTGAAACTGGTCTGCGGACCAGTTTCAACGGACATGTCTCCTCGTGTGTACGCGGCCTCAGTGTTCGTTGTTTACAAGTTAAAAAAGTTTTTTGCTAGAAAATGACTTAGAATCCCCAAAAATCATACATTTTTATTTTCCTATACCCTAGAGAATAAAATAGCGGTCATTGCAATACTTTATGTCACACCGTATTTGTGCAGCTGTCTAACAAGCGCACTTTTTTTGGAAAAAATACACTTTTTTAAATAAAAAAATAAGACAACAGTAAAGTGTAACGGAATGCACCGTGACAGACTGAGATATTCCTATGTCTAGGGTCACCTTATGTCCACTAGGGCCATAGGGTGACAAAGAATCATAATTCATATGTTACAGAAGACATTAATAAGGGACATTAATAATAATTCATGTTTGCAGGATGTCTTCAAATACCAAAAGCGGTTAGCTATTTAATCTGGGCACACATGATTTGGAAAGGTGTTAA
This sequence comes from Rana kukunoris, assembly GCA_029574335.1. Classification (NCBI taxonomy): domain Eukaryota; kingdom Metazoa; phylum Chordata; class Amphibia; order Anura; family Ranidae; genus Rana; species Rana kukunoris. The sequence goes on along the minus strand of JAJQKJ010001302.1, from coordinate 1,507 downwards.
TCCAGGTCTACAAGACCAGAGTGAGTCATACCTTTGTATAATATGCTATTGAAATATCTTAAGGTGTTGGCTATTCATGTGAAAGACATTCCGTTGAAGGTGTGGATTGCACCCACTCTCACAAGACTCTGCCATTGTGTGATAAAGCTGCCTAGATAAACTTATTCAACTAGATGTCTGTGTTACTATTCAAGATTAATTGAACCCTATTGATGATACGGTGCCGTCATGTCTAGCTACCAATTAAAGAATTATCCTCAGTGAGTGAATAGGGGGGTGGAGATTGCATTGTCCTGTGATAAACTGCATTATGCTTGAGACTGTATAAGAAGCTGAGAAAATACTAATAAATTGTCATATCTTTGGAAGCAAGAACGGAGCTCTGTCTCGTCTTATTCTGGGAAAGGATATGGATCGTGTATGCAATATTGTCGGAGTGTGTCAGATAAGCTTGTCGTGGTTGGATGGAAGGTTGTAAGCGGTGGTGACTGTTACATAAAATTAGCCTGATTTTTTTTTATACTGTGAACGATAATGTTACGCCAAGTAAATTGATACCCAACATGTCAAAATTGTGCCCGCTCGTGGAATGGCGACAAACTTTTACCCTTAAAAATCTCTATAGGCGACATTTAAAAAATTCTACAGGTTGCATGTTTTGAGCCCCTCTCCTGCCACCGATAACGGTGTTCTTGCAGCAATTCCGCCGCAGAAACCACCATTATAGTAAACCAGACCGCCCACTAAAAAGATGGATACCTCGGTTATGGCAGTGCTGACATAAATCTACAGTGGGAGTTCTGGAAGTGGTTATACGCCTCCCAGAAAATTATACCAGCCTTAAAACCATTATTCTTTTCTATTACAAAATATTACCATTATGGTGAGGTGGCTTAAAAGAAATGAAAAGCACTGCACTTCATTACCGTATTTATCGGGGTATTGCGCGCACCTGCATATAGCGCGCACCCCCAACCTAGAAGAGAAAATCTTGAAAAAAAAAAAGAATATAATACGCTTGGCCACGCTCGGCTTCTCACGCATAGAGGCTAGGAGCGTGACTGCGAGTGAAGCCGAGCCTGGCCGAATGTAGCCGAGTGTACTGCACTCGGTATATGTCGACGGAGGCATTCAAACTAAGTGCGGGAAGCTGGTATCGGTGTATATCGCGCACCCACGATTTTCCCCTTATTTTTACAGGGAAAAAAGTGTGCGGTATACGCCGATAAATACGGTAGTTTCAAATAGTGTTGCTCACGAATATTCACATTGCGAATATTCGTTACGAATATTGCATATTCGAGTATTCGCGAATAAATAGAATATCGCAGTGAATATTCGCTATTGCGAATATTCGTATTTTTTTTCAAATTTATTTTTAAAACAGATCACATCCTACTGATCTCCATCGATGTCAAAAAAGCATTGCTGGTATGAATTAAGACCCTGGGCCGAAGTAGCTGAGGCGATCCTTTTTATGTTGCCGAATATATATTCGCAATATTCC
>JAJQKJ010002451.1:0-68099 GCA_029574335.1 Rana kukunoris | reverse complement strand
ACACCAACCTACCCTATACCACCCTCACCCATTACGTCCCAGAATTTAAATAAGCTGTCCACCAGTGTTGGTGGGCAGAGCTGGGGGTGTGGCTGTCTCCACTCCTCCCACAGACTCCTTCACTCTGGCTTATCTCACAGCTGAAGAAGTAGAAAGAGGCGAGGACACAGCAGCCCCCCCCCCCCCCCCCCCGGGTGTCTTCATCTCTAGGCATGCTGTAAGTTACTGCACACTGTCACTACATAGAGTCCTAACTGGCCATATACAACCCCAACCTGGCCTTTACCACCCTAACCTGCCTATACAACTCCAACCTTCCCTATACCACCCCTAACCTGCCCTATACCACCCCCAACCTGGCCTATACCACCACAACCTGCCCTATACCACCCCTAATCTTCCCTATACCACCCCTAACCTGCCCTTTACCACCCCTAACCTGCCCTTTACCACCACAACCTGCCCTATACCACCACAACCTGCCCTATACCACCCCCAACCTGCCCTATACCATCCCCAACCTGCCCTATACCATCCCCAACCTGCCCTATACCATCCCCAACCTGCCCTATACCACCCACAACCTGCCCAATACCACCCACAACCTGCCCTATACCACCCACAACCTGCCCTATACCACCCACAACCTGCCCTATACCACCCTTTACGTCCTGGAATATAAATTCCTCTTCATGTCCATCCTTTTCCATGTCCGACGTTCCCATCTGGTCATCCTTCTCCTCGTCTAGGAATATTGTGGTGTATATACTTCTAAACCATTCACTTTGCAGCTTTTCATTTTCCTTCTCCTTCTGTTCATCCTGGAATATTAATACCTCTTCCGGTCCAGCCGATTCCACGTCCAATGCCGCCGTTTCCGATTCCAACGGTTCTCCCTCTTCAAATAGAGGTGGTCCAGTTATCACCATTTCCAATTCCTCCTCCCACTCTGGGGGGGCCGTGAATGTGGGCAATTCCATTGGATCTTCATTCCAATTCATGTCCACTTTTCCTTCTTTTGTGTATACCTCCTTCAGTTTCCTCCAGCAGTTCCCATTACTGTAAAGACAAAAAAACGGGTTAACAATGACATAAGAAGCTTTTACAAACTAAACAGAAATTAGCGGCATTAAAGGCTGACTCCGCCCATAACCGATATCTCAGTATTAAAAAAAAGCACCCCCAATGGCGTCTTATATAGACACAGCAATGGGCAGACTTCTCTATAATAACTTTGGTTGCACCCCAGAGAGGGCAGATTCCTATGTGTCACTTTCTGACACTAATGATGGGGCGCTATTCCTCCCACTGACACCAATGACGGAGCACTATTCCTCCCACTGACACCAATGACGGAGCACTATTCCTCCCACTGACACCAATGACGGAGCACTATTCCATCCACTGACACTAATGACAGGGCACTATTTCATCCACCGATACCAATGAGGTACTATATCTCCCACTGACACCAATGATGGTTCACTATATCTTCCACTAACACTAATAATGGGGCACTTTTCCTTCCACTGATACCAATGATGGGAAACTATTCCATCCAATGGCACCAATCACTATTCCATCCAATGGCACCAATGATGGCGCACTATTTCATCCAATGGATATTTCTACTCCCACTGGCCACAGTCTCGCCTCCCTAAAGCCCAGTAAATTGTCCCTTTGTTGAGAAAGTTTGGAGCCCCCCCTGTTCTATAAACCTAAATTTCCCTCACTCTGCCATCGCCGGTGAAGTGAAACCCCATCATTTAGTGTTGCACCAGCTATGACGTCCCCCAAGAACTGGGGAGACTTAATTGGATCTCTCACCACCGCTAAGAAGTCGGAGAAATAGTCACGTTGAGTTTCCCACCCAACCACGTAAACCGGAGACACGGATTTGGTTCTACCTTAACTGTACATTGCGGTGAATTAGTTCTGGCATAGACTTTGTTACATGAAACTACTACGATAAATTGGACGGCATAATTAGAAAAACAAAATGAATTGCACCCCAGGAACCCTTTTCTTATTGTTACCCGCAGCCTCAAAACCATCCACCTCAGTCCCACAGACATTGTAAAGCTATAAAATGCACTTATTACCAGCAAAACAGAAGTATTGTAGGTGTGTGAAAGATAACTCTGTGCTCAGAGAAGAGCTAAAATCTGGGGACTGAACACAGAGGGTAGGCTGCCAGTAAAGTAGAAAATGGGCCTCTGCTTTGTTTGTTAATAAAATGGTGTAAAAAGTATAAAAACAACTTACCATGAGAAGCATCGTGATACCAAGATCACCACCACCATAAAGAGGATGACCACATAGGGGTGTTCCCATAGAACCATGATATAGTGCTTCCTCCGGGGTTCGGTGTCCCCTTGGCTGGACTTCGTTGTCGGAGCCGCTTCAGGAAACGCCGTAGTTGGTTGTATTTCTGGTACTGATGGGGAAGGCTCCGGTGATTCCTTGTCCACAGTAGCCGTAGGTTCTTCATTCACGACTAACTTCCTCAAATGGGAATCAAACTTTAGTCTTTTCCTTCCATGTCGGCTGACCTTTGTTGGTATTGCTGGGTCAGAAAACGGCATCGATGGTTGGTTTTGCGTTGTTGTTTGGAAAGACCCCAGTGGTTCCTTGTCAGAGAATGTAGGGCCTTTGTCCTCAGGCAATGTCTGTTCATCCACAGGCAATGCCCTTTTTTCATCCGCAGTCACTGCCTGGTCTTCAGGTGACGTCACTGCCTGGTCTTCAGGTGACGTCACTGCCTGGACTTCAGGTGACGTCACTGCCTGGACTTCAGGTGACGTCACTGCCTGGACTTCAGGTGACGTCACTGCCTGGACTTCAGGTGACGTCACTGCCTGGACTTCAGGTGACGTCACTGCCTGGACTTCAGGTGACGTCACTGCCTGGACTTCAGGTGACGTCACTGCCTGGACTTCAGGTGACGTCACTGCCTGGACTTCAGGTGAAGTCACTGCCTGGACTTCAGGTGACGTCACTGCCTGGACTTCAGGTGACGTCACTGCCTGGTCTTCAGGTGACGTCACTGCCTGGTCTTCAGGTGACGTCACTGCCTGGACTTCAGGTGACGTCACTGCCTGGACTTCAGGTGACGTCACTGCCTGGACTTCAGGTGACGTCACTGCCTGGACTTCAGGTGACGTCACTGCCTGGACTTCAGGTGACGTCACTGCCTGGACTTCAGGTGACGTCACTGCCTGGACTTCAGGTGACGTCACTGCCTGGTCTTCAGGTGACGTCACTGCCTGGTCTTCAGGTGACGTCACTGCCTGGTCTTCAGGTGACGTCACTGCCTGGATTGCAGGTGACGTCACTGCCTGGACTTCAGGTGACGTCACTGCCTGGACTTCAGGTGACGTCACCGCCTGGTCTTCAGGTGACGTCACTGCCTGGTCTTCAGGTGACGTCACTGCCTGGATTGCAGGTGACGTCACTGCCTGGCCTTCATGTGCAGGCACCGCCTGGTCTTCGTATGCAGGCACCGCCTGGTCTTCATACGCAGGCACCGCCTGGTCTTCATACGCAGGCACTCCCTGGTCTTCATACGCAGGCACTCCCTGGTCTTCATACGCAGGCACTGCCTGGTCTTCATACGCAGGCACTCCCTGGTCTTCATACGCAGGCACTGCCTGGTCTTCATACGCAAGCACTCCCTGGTCTTCATACGCAGGCACTCCCTGGTCTTCATACGCAGGCACTCCCTGGTCTTCATACGCAGGCACTGCCTGGTCTTCATACGCAGGCACTCCCTGGTCTTCATACGCAGGCACTCCCTGGTCTTCATACGCAGGCACTCCCTGGTCTTCATACGCAGGCACTCCCTGGTCTTCATACGCAGGCACTCCCTGGTCTTCATACGCAGGCACTGCCTGGTGTTCATATGCAGGCACTGTCGGTTTTTCATCCACAGGGAATACCTGTTCTTCATCCTTGGTCTTGATAGTAGAAGTGACTGTACGGGGAAACATGGCCATACGCCTGTTTTGAAATTTCTTGCCTACGTTCATTAGCGGAGAATCTGCATAAAGAGGAAAGACAAAGAGGTCATACAAATGTACAGGGAACAAACAGACCAAATATTGTATTGCTTAGGTGTGCATTCGGTATGGACTTACTGTATCTAACACTTACCTGCTACACGAACGTAGATCTTTCTAACCGGTCCGCTCTGTACACCATCCACCTTGACGTGGACCTCGTATGTCCCGCTGTCCTCCAGGCGGAGAGGACTGATGGCGAAAGAACAGTCCTTGTCAATGGCGTGGGTGGAACCTAGGTGCAGCTTGATGCCACTGTGCTGCATGATGGTCGTGTAGGTGTGGGTTCCGGGCGGTGCCATCCTCCATTCTATGTCAATCCGATGATTGCCAGGCACTCCGTCAATGGTGAGATGGCATGGAATCACCAATTTGGAGCCGGCTCTGGCCTCCAGATGGTTGTATGGAAGCTCAGCATGGGACAATGCTACGGAGAGAGAGAGAGAGAGAGAAATTGTGGTTAATAGTGAAACATTTCCCAAGTTATAATTTATAACATCAAAGTCAGTAAAAAAAGGAAGAAATATAAAACACTTTTGGTGGATCTGACCTTCCTGGGTTTAGATACTTTAACCCTTTCCCTACCGGGGCTTTTTTTATTTTTTTATTTTTAAATCATTTTGTGCCTAAAATTCGAATTTTCCCCTCGAACATTACTTTTTATTTTTTAAACGGACCCCCTGGAGTGTAAAATGATGGTAGTTTCCAATAGACCGCTGATGTCTCATTTGCCCTCTGTTGACGCCGGAAGTGATGTTATACATGTCGCCTAAGGGGGTCTATATGGGGTGGGGAGATCAGCAAACCAGGGTTCGCTGGTCTCCCTCCGCTCCACCCACGTGACAACCCGGGACAGAGGAGCCCAAGAAGCATGGCGGGGGAGGGGGGCAGTAAAAGGGTATATAAAACTGCAAAGTTTGCCCAACGCCAAAAAAGTGCCTATAGCTGCGTTTTTTAATAAAAGCGTTTAGGCGCGTCAAGAGCTTGGGCATGAATTATTTTAATTGATCAGAATATTAATTTATTGTGGCCATTGAAATGAATTAACGCGCATTTAGGCAAGGCGTGATTTGTTTGTAGTTGCTGCTCCATGGACGTTTTTTTTTTTGTTTCCTCCTCTATACGCCTGTGTGCCCATGGACACATAAAGGGGCGCTTAGAGGCATAAAAAAAAAAAAACGACCCTAAATGTGGGCGCTGATAACGCCCAGAGGGCATGAGGCTTACAAGTGCCATCAACCATTGCAAAAGGCAGGAGGCGGGTGCATAGGAGAATGTTACATGTTACACCCTAAATATGCGTGTGACATGTAACATGAAGGTGAACACGGAACTAAACCCTCCTCTCCTTTACAGCCAAGGAAGCTGCCATCTACGCCCTCTGCTTGAGCTGCAGTTGCCATGCCAAACCGTTAAGGATGGATTTGGCAGTTGGATTGGCAGTTGATGGATTGACAGTTGGATTGAGAACACAAGCAAATGTGACAGTTGGCATTCCCAGCAGGCCTTGTATGTAGCCGTGTCGGGAAGGCATTAAACCTGTTGGGTTTAGTTCCACTTAAAGGATAAAATTCATACACGGGTGATATCCGTATTGCTGGTAATGGAGTCCCTTTGCATTGCGCTGGAAATATAGCGCTGCCAATTGGAAATACCGCCGGCCAATCAGTGATTATTTTTATTAAAGATCCCCCCCCCCCCCCGGTAATCTCAATCCACAAAGCTTTACCCCAAGAAAGAACGATCTTTATATTTAGCCAATGAAGTGTCATTTATAAATCACATAAAACTCCATTTCCAAAGCCTACATGTCAGGACAAGGAGGCTTCTGTTCAGAAAAGTGACAGTTATTTTCAGTCCCATGAGATCTAAAAAAAAAAAATAACGGCTCAACGGCTAAAAATAGCATCGCCCACCCACACATCCAATCAGAACCACCAATTTACATTGTTTTACACACAAAATCTATCTTAGAAATGAAGATATGAACTGACCTGTCCCCAAGTACAAAACGCACAGGAAAATGAGCAGTTTTATTACAAATCCCATTTTCAATCTTTATCACAAAAAAAGATGATAAATTGCAATGAAATAAAGTCTCCTGGATCACAAATGTAACTCGGAAAGTTCGCTAAATATCAGAGAAATTCGCAGAGCAAAGTCACGCGAGTGTTGTCACTAAGAGCAACTGTCACTGAATGAGGCTGGCTGTTTGTTCACCTCCAATATATAGCAGGCTCACTGTGATGTCAGAGTTGGGGGCGGGGCTAAAGGAATTTCAAACCTTCCAGCTCAGGCTGCTGCTCACTGATTGGCTGACCGATGTTGTGAAGGGCAGAAGTCTGTTTCCATAGCAACCTGCACTGACTGGCTGGCCAATGTTCCAAAGGGCAGGAATGCGTTTCCATAGCAACCTGTGATCATCACCAGTTACAGTTTAGCCTTAAAGATCCCAGAGGGTGCAACTTCCCTCTATTTATCACAAGGGATACAAAGCTTTATTTTAGACATTTGACTGCCATTTTTAAAGCGGTATTAACCCCCCCCCCCCCCCCCCCCCCCCCCCCCCGACAAAATCTGACATTTCTCTCCTACATGTAAATATCATCATTTTTTTGGCTAGAAAATTACACAGAACCCCCAAACATTATGTATGTTTTTTGTAGCAGAGACCCTATAGAATACAATGGCGGTCATTGCAATTTTATATCTTGCACAGTATTTGCTACAGGCTGGACCTCCTCTTTAACCCTTTGATCGCCCCCGATGTTCACCCCTTCCCTGCCACTGTCATGCGTACAGTGACAGTGCATAGGATTAGCACCGATCACTGTATTGGACTCACTGGCCCCCAAAAAGTGTCCCTTAGTGCCCGTGCTGTACCTAAATGAAATTGAAATAATGTTTTTCACACAAATAGAACTTTTTTTTTTGCGCAGCAATTTTTCAAACGCGTTTTTTTTGGGGGGGGGGGGAGTTTCATGCTTTGAAAAAAAAAAAAAAAAAAAGTTGGCACATTTTTTTGGCGTAATGTGAAAGATGAAGTTGCGCCGAGTAAATAGACACCCAACATGTCACACTTCAAAATGTCACACGCTCGTGGAATGGCGCCAAACTTCAGTACCTAAAAATCCCCATAGGCGGCGCTTTACAAACCACATGTGTGGTTTCAACGCCGCTTTCATATGTGGGCGGGACGTACGTGTGCGTTTTCTTCTGCGTGCGAGGACAGGGGCACTTTTTTTTTTATTTATTTTTTATTAATTTAATTTAAAAAAATATATTTTGATCACTTTTATTCCTATTACAAGGAATGTAAACGTAGGAATATGACATGACAGTAAGAATCACTCCCTTAGGACACACTTAACCCCTTAGCGCCCCCCCCCCCCCTAGTAGTTAACCCCTTCACTGCCATTGTAATTTTCACAGTAATCAATCCATTTTTATAGCATTTTTCGCTGTGAAAATGACAATGGTCCCAAAAATGTGTCAATAGTGTCCGATGTGTCCGCCATAATGTCGCAGTCAGGAAAAAAAAATCGCTGATCGCCGCTATTACTAGTAAAAAAAAATAATATTAATAAAAATGCCATAAAACTACCCCCTAATTTGTAAACGCTATAAATCAATCGATAAACGCTTATTTGGATTCTTCTTCTTCTTTTTTTTTTTTTTTTTACCAAAGAATATAGAATGTAGAAGAATACGTATCGGCCTAAACTGAGGGAAAAAAATAGTTTTTATATATTTTCTGGCGATATTTATTATAGCAAAAAGTAAAAAATATACCTTTTTTTTTCAAAATTGTCGCTCTATTTTTGTTTATAGCGCAAGAAATAAAAACCGCAGAGGTGATCAAATACCACCAAAAGAAATCTCTATTTGTGGGGGGAAAAAAAGACGCCAATTTTGTTTGGTGGCCACGTCGCACGACCGCGCAATTGTCTGTTAAAGCGACGCAGTGCCGAATCGCAAGTGGGTTAAACTCTGGCCTGTTAGTGGGTCCTGAGGACAGGAGGTGAGAACCGCGGTGGTTTGGCCATTCTATACAGAGACTGTTGGCCTCTCTTTCCTTATTTAAACCCTTTGTGATGGGTGTCGTACATTTCTCCCCTCCTATACGCTCTCCTGTGTATAAATGTGAAGATAATTGTGTTGTGGTGTTGCCCTGGCATACGTTTTAACAAGCTATCAATTGTAGTGATCACAAGTGGCCTCCAGGTGGCACCAAATTACTGGAATTGCAGTGAAGAAGTCTCTCTCTCAGAAAATTTAGTTTTTTTGCTTTTTTCGTAAATTCGAAATTCACAAGGTCCCCCTTGCTAGTAGCGGGTTGGACCCCCTTATTAGGTCCCCCTTGCTAGTAGCGGGTTGGACCCCCTTATTAGGTCCCCCTTGCTAGTAGCGGGTTGGACCCCCTTTATTAGGTCCCCCTTGCTAGTAGCGGGTTGGACCCCCTTTTTATTAGGTCCCCCTTGCTAGTAGCGGGTTGGACCCCCTTTATTAGGTCCCCCTTGCTAGTATCGGGTTGGACCCCCTTTATTAGGCCCCCCTTGCTAGTATCGGGTTGGACCCCCTTTTTATTAGGTCCCCCTTGCTAGTATCGGGTTGGACCCCCTTATTAGGTCCCCCTTGCTAGTAGCGGGTTGGACCCCCTTATTAGGTCCCCCTTGCTAGTAGCGGGTTGGACCCCCTTTATTAGGTCCCCCTTGCTAGTAGCGGGTTGGACCCCCTTTTTATTAGGTCCCCCTTGCTAGTAGCGGGTTGGACCCCCTTTATTAGGTCCCCCTTGCTAGTATCGGGTTGGACCCCCTTTATTAGGCCCCCCTTGCTAGTATCGGGTTGGACCCCCTTTTTATTAGGTCCCCCTTGCTAGTAGCGGGTTGGATCCCCTTTATTAGACCCCCCTTGCTAGTAGCGGGTTGGACCCCCTTTATTAGGCCCCCCTTGCTAGTAGCGGGTTGGACCCCCTTTATTAGGTCCTCCTTGCTAGTATTGGGTTGGACCCCCTTTTTTAGGTCCTCTTTGCTAGTATTGGGTTTGACTCCCTTTATAAGGTCCCCCTTCCTAGTAGCGGGTTGGACCCCCTTTATTAGGTCCCCTTTGTTAGTATCGGGTTGGACCCCGTTTATTAGGTCCCCCTTGCTAGTATCGGGTTGGATCCCCTTTATTAGGTCCCCTTTGCTAGTAGCGGGTTGGACCCCCTTTATTACGTCCCCTCGCTAGTAGTGGGTTGGATCCCCTTTATTAGGTCCCCCTTGCTAGTAGCGGGTTGGACCCCCTTTATTAGATCCTCCTTGCTAGTAGCGGGTTGGACCCCCTTTATTAGGCCCCCCTTGCTTGTAGCGGGTTGGCCCCCCTTTATTAGGATCTTCTTGCTAGTAGCGGGTTGGACCCCCTTTATTAGGTCCCCCTTGCTAGTAGCGGGTTGGACCCCTTTTATTGGGTCCCCCTTGCTAGTAGCGGGTTGGATCCCCTTTATTAGGTCCCCCTTGCTAGTAGCGGGTTGGACCCCCTTTATTAGACCCCCCTTGCTAGTATTGGGTTGGACCCCCTTTTTTAGGTCCTCTTTGCTAGTATTGGGTTTGACTCCCTTTATTAGGTCCCCCTTCCTAGTAGCGGGTTGGACCCCCTTTATTAGGTCCCCTTTGTTAGTATCGGGTTGGACCCCGTTTATTAGGTCCCCCTTGCTAGTATCGGGTTGGATCCCCTTTATTAAGTCCCCTTTGCTAGTAGCGGGTTGGACCCCCTTTATTACGTCCCCTTGCTAGTAGTGGGTTGGATCCCCTTTATTAGGTCCCCCTTGCTAGTAGCGGGTTGGACCCCCTTTATTAGGTCCCCTTTGCTAGTATCGGGTTGGCCCCCCTTTATTAGATCCTCCTTGCTAGTAGCGGGTTGGACCCCCTTTATTAGGCCCCCCTTGCTTGTAGCGGGTTGGCCCCCCTTTATTAGGATCTTCTTGCTAGTAGCGGGTTGGACCCCCTTTATTAGGTCCCCCTTGCTAGTAGCGGGTTGGACCCCTTTTATTGGGTCCCCCTTGCTAGTAGCGGGTTGGACCCCCTTTATTAGGTCCCCCTTGCTAGTAGCGGGTTGGATCCCCTTTATTAGGCCCCCCTTGCTAGTAGCAGGTTGGACCCCCTTTATTAGGTCCCCCTTGCTAGTAGCGGGTTGGACCCCCTTTATTAGGTCCCCCTTGCTAATAGTGGGTTGGACCCCCTTTTATTAGGTCCCCCTTGCTAGTAGTGGGTTGGACCCCTTTATTAGTGCTAGTAGTGGGTGTGGTGGTTTATTAGGACCTCCTTGCTAGTAGCGGTTGGACCCCCTTTATTAGGCTCCCCTTGCCAGTAGTAGGTTGGACCCCTTTATTAGGTCCCCCTTGCTAGTAGTGGGTTGGATCCCCTTTGTTAGGTCCCCTATGCTAGTAGCAGGTTGGACCCCCTTTATTAGGTCCCCTTTGCTAGCAGCGGGTTGGATCCCCTTTTCTAGGTCCCCTTTGCTTGTATCGGGTTGTTACCCCTTTATTAGGTCCCCCTTGCTTGTAGTGGGTTGGACCCCCTTTATTAGGTCCCCCTTGCTAGTAGCGGGTTGGACCCCCTTTATTAGGTCCCCCTTGCTAATGGTGGGTTGGACCCCCTTTTATTAGGTCCCCCTTGCTAGTAGTAGGTTGGACCCCCTTTATTAGGTCCCTTTGCTAGTATTGGATTGGACCCCTTTATTAGGCCCCCCTTGCTAGTAGCGGGTTGTACCCCCTTTATTAGGCCCCCCTTGCTAGTAGCGGGTTGTACCCCCTTTATTAGGCCCCCCTTGCTAGTAGCAGGTTGGACCCCCTTTATTAGGCCCCCCTTGCTAGTAGCGGGTTGGATCCCCTTTATTAGGCCCCCCTTGCTAGTAGCGGGTTGGATCCCCTTTATTAGGCCCCCCTTGCTTGTAGTGGGTTGGATCCCCTTTATTAGACCCCCCTTGCTAGTATTGGGTTGGACCCCCTTTATTAGGTCCCCCTTGCTAGTAGCGGGTTGGACCCCCTTTATTAGGTCCCCCTTGCTAATGGTGGGTTGGACCCCCTTTTATTAGGTCCCCCTTGCTAGTAGTAGGTTGGACCCCCTTTATTAGGTCCCTTTGCTAGTATTGGATTGGACCCCTTTATTAGGCCCCCCTTGCTAGTAGCGGGTTGTACCCCCTTTATTAGGCCCCCCTTGCTAGTAGCGGGTTGGACCCCCTTTATTAGGTCCCCCTTGCTAGTAGCGGGTTGGACCCCCTTTATTAGGCCCCCCTTGCTAGTAGCGGGTTGGACCCCCTTTATTAGGCCCCCCTTGCTAGTAGCAGGTTGGATCCCCTTTATTAGGCCCCCCTTGCTAGTAGTGGGTTGGACCCCCTTTATTAGGCCCCCCTTGCTAGTAGTGGGTTGGACCCCCTTTATTAGGTCCCCCTTGCTAGTAGCGGGTTGGACCCCCTTTATTAGGCCCCCCTTGCTAGTATTGGGTTGGACCCCTTTATTAGGCCCCCCTTGCTAGTAGCAGGTTGGACCCCCTTTATTAGGTCCTTCTTGCTAGTAGCGGGTTGGACCCCCTTTTTATTAGGTCCCCCTTGCTAGTAGCGGGTTGGACCCCCTTTTTATTAGGTCCCCCTTGCTAGTAGCGGGTTGGACCCCCTTTATTAGACCCCCCTTGCTAGTATTGGGTTGGACCCCCTTTTTTAGGTCCTCTTTGCTAGTATTGGGTTTGACTCCCTTTATTAGGTCCCCCTTCCTAGTAGCGGGTTGGACCCCCTTTATTAGGTCCCCTTTGTTAGTATCGGGTTGGACCCCGTTTATTAGGTCCCCCTTGCTAGTATCGGGTTGGATCCCCTTTATTAGGTCCCCTTTGCTAGTAGCGGGTTGGACCCCCTTTATTACGTCCCCTTGCTAGTAGTGGGTTGGATCCCCTTTATTAGGTCCCCCTTGCTAGTAGCGGGTTGGACCCCCTTTATTAGGTCCCCTTTGCTAGTATCGGGTTGGCCCCCCTTTATTAGATCCTCCTTGCTAGTAGCGGGTTGGACCCCCTTTATTAGGCCCCCCTTGCTTGTAGCGGGTTGGCCCCCCTTTATTAGGATCTTCTTGCTAGTAGCGGGTTGGACCCCCTTTATTAGGCCCCCCTTGCTTGTAGCGGGTTGGCCCCCCTTTATTAGGATCTTCTTGCTAGTAGCGGGTTGGACCCCTTTTATTGGGTCCCCCTTGCTAGTAGCGGGTTGGACCCCCTTTATTAGGTCCCCCTTGCTAGTAGCGGGTTGGATCCCCTTTATTAGGCCCCCCTTGCTAGTAGCAGGTTGGACCCCCTTTATTAGGTCCCCCTTGCTAGTAGCGGGTTGGACCCCCTTTATTAGGTCCCCCTTGCTAATAGTGGGTTGGACCCCCTTTTATTAGGTCCCCCTTGCTAGTAGTGGGTTGGACCCCCTTTATTAGGACCTCCTTGCTAGTAGCGGTTGGACCCCCTTTATTAGGCTCCCCTTGCCAGTAGTAGGTTGGACCCCTTTATTAGGTCCCCCTTGCTAGTAGTGGGTTGGATCCCCTTTGTTAGGTCCCCTATGCTAGTAGCAGGTTGGACCCCCTTTATTAGGTCCCCTTTGCTAGCAGCGGGTTGGATCCCCTTTACTAGGTCCCCTTTGCTTGTATCGGGTTGTTACCCCTTTATTAGGTCCCCCTTGCTTGTAGTGGGTTGGACCCCCTTTATTAGGTCCCCCTTGCTAGTAGCGGGTTGGACCCCCTTTATTAGGTCCCCCTTGCTAATAGTGGGTTGGACCCCCTTTTATTAGGTCCCCCTTGCTAGTAGTAGGTTGGACCCCCTTTATTAGGTCCCTTTGCTAGTATTGGATTGGACCCCTTTATTAGGTCCCCCTTGCTAGTAGCGGGTTGGATCCCCTTTATTAGGCCCCCCTTGCTAGTAGCGGGTTGGATCCCCTTTATTAGGCCCCCCTTGCTAGTAGCGGGTTGTACCCCCTTTATTAGGCCCCCCTTGCTAGTAGCAGGTTGGACCCCTTTTATTAGGCCCCCCTTGCTAGTAGCGGGTTGGATCCCCTTTATTAGGCCCCCCTTGCTAGTAGCGGGTTGGATCCCCTTTATTAGGCCCCCCTTGCTTGTAGTGGGTTGGATCCCCTTTATTAGGTCCGCCTTGCTAGTAGCGGATTGGACCCCCTTTATTAGGCCCCCCTTGCTAGTATTGGGTTGGACCCCTTTATTAGGCCCCCCTTGCTAGTAGCAGGTTGGACCCCCTTTATTAGGTCCCCCTTGCTAGTAGCGGGTTGGACCCCCTTTATTAGGTCCCCCTTGCTAGTAGCAGGTTGGACCCCCTTTATTAGGCCCCCCTTGCTAGTAGCGGGTTGGACCCCCTTTATTAGGCCCCCCTTGCTAGTAGCGGGTTGGACCCCCTTTATTAGGCCCCCCTTGCTAGTAGCGGGTTGGACCCCCTTTATTAGGCCCCCCTTGCTAGTAGTGGGTTGGACCCCCTTTATTAGGTCCCCCTTGCTAGTAGCGGGTTGGACCCCCTTTATTAGGCCCCCCTTGCTAGTATTGGGTTGGACCCCTTTATTAGGCCCCCCTTGCTAGTAGCAGGTTGGACCCCCTTTATTAGGTCCTTCTTGCTAGTAGCGGGTTGGATCCCCTTTATTAGGTCCCCCTTGCTAGTAGCGTGTTGGATCCCCTTTATTAGGCCCCCCTTGCTAGTAGCGGGTTGGACCCCCTTTATTAGGCCCCCCTTGCTAGTAGCGGGTTGGACCCCCTTTATTAGGCCCCCCTTGCTAGTAGTGGGTTGGATCCCCTTTATTAGGTCCCCCTTGCTAGTAGCGGGTTGGACCCCCTTTATTAGGCCCCCCTTGCTAGTAGCGGGTTGGACCCCCTTTATTAGGCCCCCCTTGCTAGTAGCAGGTTGGATCCCCTTTATTAGGCCCCCCTTGCTAGTAGCGGGTTGGACCCCCTTTATTAGGTCCCCCTTGCTAGTAGCAGGTTGGACCCCCTTTATTAGGTCCCCCTTGCTAGTAGCGGGTTGGACCCCCTTTATTAGGCCCCCCTTGCTAGTAGCGGGTTGGATCCCCTTTATTAGGTCCCCCTTGCTAGTAGCGGGTTGGACCCCCTTTATTAGGCCCCCCTTGCTAGTAGTGGGTTGGACCCCCTTTATTAGGTCCCCCTTGCTAGTAGCGGGTTGGACCCCCTTTATTAGGTCCCCCTTGCTAGTAGCGGGTTGGACCCCCTTTATTATGCCCTCCTTGCTAGTAGCAGGTTGGATCCCCTTTATTAGGCCCCCCTTGCTAGTAGCAGGTTGGATCCCCTTTATTAGGCCCCCCTTGCTAGTAGCGGGTTGTACCCCCTTTATTAGGTCCCCCTTGCTAGTAGCAGGTTGGACCCCCTTTATTAGGTCCCCCTTGCTAGTAGCAGGTTGGATCCCCTTTATTAGGTCCCCCTTGCTAGTAGCGGGTTGGACCCCTTTATTAGGTCCCCCTTGCTAGTAGCGGGTTGGACCCCTTTATTAGGTCCCCCTTGCTAGTAGCGGGTTGGACCCCCTTTATTAGGTCCCCCTTGCTAGTAGCGGGTTGGACCCCCTTTATTAGGTCCCCCTTGCTAGTAGCGGGTTGGACCCCCTTTATTAGGCCCCCCTTGCTAGTAGCGGGTTGGACCCCCTTTATTAGGTCCCCCTTGCTAGTAGCGGGTTGGACCCCCTTTATTAGGTCCCCCTTGCTAGTAGCGGGTTGGACCCCCTTTATTAGGTCCCCCTTGCTAGTAGCGGGTTGGACCCCCTTTATTAGGTCCCCCTTGCTAGTAGCGGGTTGGACCCCCTTTATTAGGCCCCCCTTGCTAGTAGCGGGTTGGACCCCCTTTATTAGGCCCCCCTTGCTAGTAGCAGGTTGGACCCCCTTTATTAGGCCCCCCTTGCTAGTAGCAGGTTGGACCCCCTTTATTAGGTCCCCCTTGTTAGTAGCAGGTTGGACCCCCTTTATTAGGTCCCCCTTGTTAGTAGCAGGTTGGACCCCCTTTATTAGGTCCCCCTTGTTAGTAGCGGCCTGAACTGGTATTACCCCATCCCCCACACCATTGCACCCCCAGCCTGAACCGGACGGATCCATGCGCCAAATTCTGACCCCACCATCTGAATGTTGCGGCTGAAATGCAGAGTCATCAGCCCAGACAACGTTTTTCCGATCTTCTGTGCCAATTGTAGCCTCAGTTTCCTGTTCTCAGCTGACAGGAGTTGCACCCGGTGTGGCCTTCTGCTGCTGTAGCCCATCTGCTTCAAGGTTGGATGTGTTGTGTGTTCAGAGACAATATTCTGCATACATTGGGTGTAACGAGGGGTTATTTGAGTTACTGTCGCCTTTCTATCACCTGGAACTGGCCCCTGCACTTTCTCCTCTGACCTCAACAAGACATTTTCCTCCACACAACTGCCGCTCACTGGATATTTTCTCCCTTTTTCCACCATTCTCTGTAAACCCGAGAGATGGTTATGTGTGAAAATCCCAGAAATACTCAGACCGGCCCGTCTGCCACCAACGACCACCCCGCGTTCAAAGTTACTTTCTTCCCCATTTTGATGCTCAGGTTTAAACTTCAACAAGTCGTCTTCACCACGTCTAGATGCCTAAAATTCATTGAGTTTCTGCCTTGTTGTTGGTTGATTAGTAATTGTTGTTACCAAGCAATTGGACAGGTGTACCTAATAAAGTGGCCGGTGAGTGTATATTGGACTAGAGCAGTGGTCTCCAAACTGCGGCCCGTGGGCCAAATGTGGCCCTTTGCTTTCTTTTTCAGGCCCTTGGGGCGCTATTCTTCCCACTGACACCAATGATGGGGCACTATTCTTCCCACTGACACCAATGATGGGGCACTATTCCTCCCACTGACACCAATGATGGGGCACTATTCCTCCCACTGACACCAACGATGGGGCACTATTCCTCCCACTGACACCAACGATGGGGCACTATTCCTCCCACTGACACCAATGATGGGACACTATTCCTCCCACCGACACCGATGATGGGACACTATTCCTCCCACTGATACCAATGATGGGACACTATTCCTCCCACTGATACCAATGATGGGGCACTATTCCTCCCACTGACACCAATGATGGGGCACTATTCCTCCCACTGATACCAATGATGAGGCACTATTCCTCCCACTGACACCAATGATGGGACACTATTCCTCCCACTGATACTAATGATGAGGCACTATTCCTCCCACTGACACCAATGATGGGACACTATTCCTCCCACTGACACCAATGATGGGACACTATTCCTCCCACTGACACCAATGATGGGACACTATTCCTCCCACTGACACCAATGATGGGACACTATTCCTCCCACTGACACCAATGATGGGGCACTATTCCTCCCACTGACACCAATGATGGAGCACTATTCCTCCCACTGACACCAATGATGGAGCACTATTTCTCCCACTGACACCAATGATGGGACACTATTCCTCCCACTGACACCAATGATGGGACACTATTCCTCCCACTGACACCAGAGAAACGGTGCACTATTCCTCCCACCGACGCCAATGATGGGACACTATTCCTCCCACTGTCACCAATGATGGGACACTATTCCTCCCACTGATACCAATGATGGGGCACTATTCCTCCCACTGACACCAATGATGGGGCACTATTCCTCCCACTGACACCAAGCTTACGGCATTTTCAATTCCCATTGGCCACAGTCCGGCCCCCTTAAGATTTGAAGGCTGGCCCTCTGTTTGAAAACTTTGAACATCTTTGGTCTAGAGCTCACGAATAAACAAAATAAGTGGGAAGGGTCGTGAATATATTATTTTACTGAAAGGTAAAAAAATAAAAATAAACTTTTTGAATTCGGTTGGTAAAATGTGTGAAAGTGATTGATGGGAATCTTGTGTACAAATATTTATAAACCTGTCCCTGCCATGTGTATAAATGTCCACTAGGTGGCGGAGAAGTCCATGATTTTGAAGCGCAGTCACAATGGAAGCAGAAAAAAAAAATGGCCGATCAATCAGAAGCTTATTTGCATATTGATTTCTGTCCCATAGCAAGGAAAAGCAAAAATGATCGATTTATTGATCATAATATGGTTTCATTTTTATAGCCAATTGAAGTTACAATTACCCTCTGTGTATGTATGCATTGCACCCTATAATAAGACAATGCGGAGGACACGTTTTCTGCCGCAGTCCCGCGATCGTGTCACGTAGCGGCAGAACGGGGCGAGGCCCGTGTAAACAAGGAGATTTCCTGTTCTGCCTAGTGACAGGACACTGATCTACTGCTCCTTGTCATCGGGAGCAGCGATCAGTGTCGTGTCACTTGTAGCCCCGCCCACAGTTAGAATCACTCCCTAGGACACACTTAACACCTTGAGCGCCCCTCCTGCTTAACCCCTTCCTAGTGTTTCACCCCTTCCCTGCCAGTGTCATTTACACAGTAATCAGTGCATTTTTTTTTTATAGCACTGGTCGCTGTATAAATGACAATGGTCCCAAAATAGCGTTAAAAGTGTCCGATGTGCCCGCCGCAATGTCGCAGTCACGATAAAAATCGCTGATCGCCGCCATTAGTAATAATAAAAATGCCAAAAAAAACTATCCCCTATTTTGTAGACGCTATAACGTTTTGCGCAAACCAATCGATAAACGCTTATTGCGATTTTTTTTTTTTTTTTTTTTTTACCAAAAATAGTAGAAGAATACGTATCGCCCCAAACCGAGGAAAAAATGTGTTTTTTTTTATATATTTTTTGTGGATATTTATTACAGCAAAAAGGTAAAAAATATTGAATAATTTTTTTTCAAAATTGTCGCTGTTTTTTTGTTTTATAGCGCAACAAATAAAAACCGCAGAGGTGACCAAATACCACCAAAAGAAATCTCTATTTGTGGGGGAAAGGGGACGGCGATTTTGTTTGGGCGCCGCGTCGCACGACCGCGCAAGTGTCGGTTAAAGCGACGCAGCGCCGAATCGCAAAAAAAAATGTCCCGGTCGTTGGGCAGCCAAATGCTTCGGGGCTGAAGCGGTTAGGAAATGTAAAAATGAGATCGTTGTATTACTCGCCTGTCATTATCGGGATATCCAGGAACTGCAAACGTTACGTAATGTACACTATATTGTCAAAAGTATTGGGACGCCGGCTTTTACACGCAACTTTAACCACTTCAGCCCCGGACCATTATGCAGGTAAAGGACCCGGCCCCTTTTTGAGATTCGGCACTGCGTCGCTTTAGCTGACAATTGCGCGGTCGTGCCTCGTGGCTCCCAAACAAAATTGGCGTCCTTTTTTCCCCACAAATAGAGCTTTCTTTTGGTGGTATTTGATCACCTCTGCTGTTTTTTTTTATTTTTTGCCCTATAAACAAAAATAGAGCGACAATTTTGAAAAAAATGCAACATTTTTTACTTTTTACTATTATAAATATCCCCAAAAATATATAAAAAAAAAATGTTTTTTCCCCTCAGTTTAGGCCGATACGTATTCTTCTACATATTTTTGGTAAAAAAAAAATCGCAATAATCGTTTATCAATTGGTTTGCGCAAAATGTATGGCGTTTACAAAATAGGGGATAGTTTTATGGCATTTTTATTTATGATTTTTTTTTTTTTTTTTTTTTTTACTACTCATGGCGGCGATCCGCATTTTTTTTTTTTTCGTGACTGCGACATTATGGCGGACGCTTCGGACAATTTTGACACATTTTTGGGACCATTGTCATTTTCACAGAGAAAAGTGCTATAAAAATGCACTGATTACCGTGATAATGGCAGTGAAGGGGTTAACCACTAGGGGGCGCTGTAGGGGTTAAGTGTGACCTCATGTGTGTTTCTAACTGTAGGGGGGTGGGGCTGGATGTGTGACGTCACTGATTGTCTTTCCCTATATCAGGGAACAGACGATCACTGACACTGCCACTGTGAAGAATGGGGAAGGTTTGTTTACACTCACCTCTCCCCGTTCTTTAGCTCCTGTGGCCGATCGCAGGATACCGGCGGCGATCGGGTCTGCGGGTCCTGCAGCCGCGGTCTCGGAGCTTCGGACCGGGTCACGTGCGTGCGCCGGCGACCCACGGCTGGGATCTTAAAGGCAAAGTACATGTACGCCCTTGTGCCCAGCCGTGCCATTCTGCCGACGGATATGTGCAGGAGGCGGTTAAGAAGAGTGGTCTCTGTGGCGGATTCGCCGCAAGATCACTGTTTTCGGGGGCGGGAGAGGGGCCCTCCCTCCTGCTGCACTCCGGTCGTGTCCACCTCTTACCGGAGCCGTCAGTGGCGGTGGAGACGATTGCGTCTGTTTCCCCTGACAGTCCTGGAGCCGAGTGAGAGAATGATGGCTGCCCCTCGGCTCCATTACATTGGACGGCGGAAGTGACGTCAAACTTTACTTCCTCCCAATTGTCCTAAAGAGGGAATTTTTTATTTTTTTTTTATTTTTTTCTATTGTATTCAAGTCCAGATATGAGATCTGAGGGCGCTGAAGGGGTTATGTGTGACCTCGTGTGTGTTTCTAACTGTAGGGGGGAGGGGCTGGACGTGTGACATCACTGATCGTCTTTCCCTATATCAGGGAACAGACAATCACTGACACTGCCACAGTGAAGAACGGGGGGGGGGGGGAAGGTGTGTTTACACTCACCTCTCCCTGTTCTTCAGCTCCGGTGACCGATCGCAGGACACCGACGGTGATTGGGGGGCGCGGTCAGGGAGCTTCGGACCGGGTCGCGTGCGCACGCCACCCCACGGCTGGGCTTAAAGAGACACGTACAGGTACGGGATTGCGCACAGCCGTGCCATTCCGCTGACGTATATATCGGCGTGAATGGGTGGTTAATGGGCATCCCGGTCTTAGCCCGTAGGGTTCAATATCGAGTTAAAATAAAAAAAATAACGTGGCGCTCAAAATGGTGACAAAAAAAAAATCATCTGGGGTGTGGGTGTCCCAGATGACGTCCAATCGGACGAAATGTGTCGGGCGGTGCTCCTGAAGCTACTGCACAACCGTATGTTACCGGCCTTGTATAGAACTTTTTTTAATTGTCGACTTTTTACAATAAAGCCACCCCATACAGTGTTACACTATGTGTGCTTTTTATGTTTTTATCTTTTTATACCCATCTTCATGGATGGCAATGTTCCCCTTTGGTGTGGATCTCTCTGCACATTATGGAGCTCATTTTCTGACGGTGGATCCCCTCTGCGGGTATTGGAAGTGGCCCATTCGTAGATCATCAACATTTCGCATGCTGAATCCCGCTGAGGTTATTCCTCACGAATGCCGCTTTGATTCCTATGCTGTATAGAATACGAGGAGTCCACAGAGTCTGGTGAGTGTGCCGCCTCATCCTCGGTTTATGACGTCACCGGGGAGGAGCGCCAGAGGCACTGCACAATCCCGCTGAGGTTATTCCTCACGAATGCCGCTTTGATCCCTATGCTGTACAGAATACGAGGAGTCCACAGAGTCTGGTGAGTGTGCCGCCTCATCCTCGGTTTATGACGTCACCGGGGAGGAGCGCCAGAGGCGCTGCACAATCCCGCTGAGGTTATTCCTCACGAATGCCGCTTTGATCCCTATGCTGTACAGAATACGAGGAGTCCACAGAGTCTGGTGAGTGTGCCGCCTTATCCTCGGTTTATGACGTCACCGGGGAGGAGCGCCAGAGGCGCTGCACAATCCCGCTGAGGTTATTCCTCACGAATGCCGCTTTGATCCCTATGCTGTACAGAATACGAGGAGTCCACAGAGTCTGGTGAGTGTGCCGCCTTATCCTCGGTTTATGACGTCACCGGGGAGGAGCGCCAGAGGCGCTGCACAATCCCGCTGAGGTTATTCCTCACAAATGCCGCTTTGATCCCTATGCTGTACAGAATACGAGGAGTCCACAGAGTCTGGTGAGTGTGCCGCCTCATTCTCGGTTTATGACGTCACCGGGGAGGAGCGCCAGAGGCGCTGCACAATCCCGCTGAGGTTATTCCTCACGAATGCCGCTTTGATTCCTATGCTGTACAGAATATGAGGAGTCCACAGAGTCTGGTGAGTGTGCCGCCTTATCCTCGGTTTATGACGTCACCGGGGAGGAGCGCCAGAGGCGCTGCACAATCCCGCTGAGGTTATTCCTCACGAATGCCGCTTTGATCCCTATGCTGTACAGAATACGAGGAGTCCACAGAGTCTGGTGAGTGTGCCGCCTCATCCTCGGTTTATGACGTCACCGGGGAGGAGCGCCAGAGGCGCTGCACAATCCCGCTGAGGTTATTCCTCACGAATGCCGCTTTGATTCCTATGCTGTACAGAATATGAGGAGTCCACAGAGTCTGGTGAGTGTGCCGCCTCATCCTCGGTTTATGACGTCACCGGGGAGGAGCGCCAGAGGCGCTGCACAATCCCGCTGAGGTTATTCCTCACGAATGCCGCTTTGACTCCTATGCTGTACAGATACGAGGAGTCCACAGAGTCTGGTGAGTGTGCCGCCTCATCCTCGGTTTATGACGTCACCGGGGAGGAGCGCCAGAGGCGCTGCACAATCCCGCTGAGGTTATTCCTCACGAATGCCGCTTTGATTCCTATGCTGTATAGAATACGAGGAGTCCACAGAGTCTGGTGAGTGTGCCGCCTTATCCTCGGTTTATGACGTCACCGGGGAGGAGCGCCAGAGGCGCTGCACAATCCCGCTGAGGTTATTCCTCACGAATGCCGCTTTGATTCCTATGCTGTACAGAATACGAGGAGTCCACAGAGTCTGGTGAGTGTGCCGCCTCATCCTCGGTTTATGACGTCACCGGGGAGGAGCGCCAGAGGCGCTGCACAATCCCTCTGAGGTTATTCCTCACGAATGCCGCTTTGATTCCTATGCTGTACAGAATATGAGGAGTCCACAGAGTCTGGTGAGTGTGCCGCCTCATCCTCGGTTTATGACGTCACCGGGGAGGAGCGCCAGAGGCGCTGCACAATCCCGCTGAGGTTATTCCTCACGAATGCCGCTTTGACTCCTATGCTGTATAGAGTACGAGGAGTCCACAGAGTCTGGTGAGTGTGCCGCCTCATCCTCGGTTTATGACGTCACCGGGGAGGAGCGCCAGAGGCGCTGCACAATCCCGCTGAGGTTATTCCTCACGAATGCCGCTTTGATTCCTATGCTGTATAGAATACGAGGAGTCCACAGAGTCTGGTGAGTGTGCCGCCTTATCCTCAGTTTATGACGTCACCGGGGAGGGGCGCCAGAGGCTCCTCCCTGCACAAGACTCACCTTTGAGCTTCGCTATCTTGGAACTTTTGTGTGTTTGTGACTTATTCTCTTTTGAAATGTTCACCCTGAGTTCTTTTTCTTCATACACAACATATATTGTTGTATTCGTTTATAGGATATTGTTGCTTCTGGTATACAGTGGAACCTCGGAGTGCGAGTAACGCAGTTAACGTCCGTTTCGCAATACGGGCGCTGTATTTAAAAAAAAAAATCCTGACTCGGTTTGCGAGTGTTGTCTCTCAACACGAGCAGGATTCAGGTCACAGCGGTGTGCAGTACCGCGCTTAGCCTGAGGTGGGGGGGGGCGCCGGAGCATTTGGAAAAACTCATAAATACTCCGTTCCCGAGGTCAGCTGAGGTTTGTCGAGGTTTGCAGAAGTCAGCCGAGCGGTCCTCGGGCCTTTCTAAATGTGTTTCCAAGGCTCTCCGGAGCCCCCCTCTCCCCACCTCTGGTCACATGCGGTATTGCATGCCATTAAAGTCAATGCAAAACAAATTATTTTCGTTTCCATTGACTTCTTTGGGGAAACTCGCTTTGATAAGCGAGTACTTTGGATTACGAGCATTTACCTGGAACGGATCCGTTCGGAAAAATATTCAGTTCCCAAGCCTTTCTGAGGTCAGTCGAGCTTTCTGAGGTTTGCCGAGGTCAGCCGAGTGGTCCTCTGACCTTTCTAAGTGTTTCAGAGGCTCTCTGGCACCCCCCCCCCCCACCTCTGGTCACATGCGGTATTGCATGCAATTGAAGTCAATGCGGAACAAATTATTGTCGTTTCCATTGACTCCTATGGGGAAACTCACTTTGATATGCGAGTGCTTTGGATTACGAGCATTCTCCTGGAACGGATCATACTCGTAATCTGAGGTTTCATTGAGGTGGGGGGGTGCCGAAGATACTCTGTTCCCGAGCCTTTTCCGAGGTCAGCCGAGGTTTGCAGAGGTCAGCCGAGCTATCCTTGGGCCTTTCTGAGTGTTTCTGAGGCTCTCTGGCGCCCCCCTCCCCCCAGCCCCCATGCCGGAGCCCTTCGGAAAAAAAACATATAAATACTCTGTTCCCGAGCCTTTCCGAGGTCAGCCGAGCTTTCTGAGGTTTGCCGAGGTTTGCAGAGTTCAGCCGAGCGTTCCTGAGGCCTTTCTGAGTATTTCCAAAGCTCTCTGGCGCCCCCTCCACCTCTGGCCACATGTGGTATTACATGCCATTGAAGTCAATGTGGAACAAATTATTTCCGTTTCCATTGAATTCTATGGGGAAACTCGCTTTGATATGCGAGTACTTTGGATTACGAGCGTTCTCCGGGAAACGCATTATCCAAGATTCCGCTGTATTCATCTTTTTTCATGTTTTATGATTTTTTTTGTCACCATTTTGAGCACCACATTATTTTTATTGTATCTGTATTTACACTTTATGTCTAGTGGTGATGTTGGCAGCTTACTAGATTTATGCGTAATTTTTCTATTCTTAGTCAATATTGAGTTGGCCCCGCCCCTTTGCAGCTATAACGGCTTCACCTCTTCTGGGAAGGCCGTCCACAAGGTTTAGGAGGGTGTCTATGGGAATGTTTGACCAGAAGTGCATTTGTGAGGTCAGGCACTGAGGTTGGATTGGAAGGCCTGGCTCGTAGTCTCCACTCTCATTCATCCCAAAAGTGTTCTATGGGGTTGAGGTCAGGACTCTGTGCAGGCCAGTCAAGTTCCTCCACCCAAAAACTCGCTCCTCTATGACTTTATGGACCTTGCTTTGTGCACTGGTCCAAATCATTTGGTGGAGGGTTGTTTTTCAGGGGTTGGGTTGTCCCCTTAGTTCTGAGAGAGAGGGGAAAGAGGGGAGAGAGAGAGGAGAAAGACGGGAGAGAGAGGGGAGAGAGAGAGGAGAAAGAGGGGGGAGAGAGAGGAGAGAGAGAGGGGGGGAGAGAGGGAGAGAGAGGGGGGAGAGAGGGGAGAGAGAGAGGAGAAAGAGAGGAGAAAGAGGGGGGAGAGAGGAGAGAGAGAGGAGAAAGAGGGGGGAGAGAGGAGAGAGAGAGGAGAAAGAGGGGGGAGAGAGGAGAGAGAGAGGAGAAAGAGGGGGGGAGAGAGGAGAGAGAGAGGAGAAAGAGGGGGGAGAGAGGAGAGAGAGAGGAGAAAGAGGGGGGGAGAGAGGAGAGAGAGAGGAGAAAGAGGGGGGAGAGAGGAGAGAGAGAGGAGAAAGAGGGGGGAGAGAGGAGAGAGTAGGGTTGTCCCGATGCCTCTTTTTTAGGACCGAGTACAAGTACCGATACTTTTTTTTATGTACTCGCCGATTCCGAATACCGATACTTTTTTTTAAATGCAGCAATGCGCCCCAAATGCAGCCTTGTGTCCCCCCCATATGCAGCCATGTCTCCCCCCAAATGCAGCCATAACTCCCCCCTCATATGCAGTCATGTCTCCCCCCCCATATGAAGCCATGTCTCCCCCTCATATGCAGTCATGACTCCCCCCCATATGCAGTCATGACTCCCCCCCATATGCAGCCATGTCTCCCCCCAAATGCAGCCATAACTCCCCCCTCATATGCAGTCATGTCTGCCCCCCATATGAAGCCATGTCTCCCCCTCATATGCAGTCCCCCCCCATATGCAGCCATGTCTCCCCCCAAATGCAGCCATAATTCCCCCCTCATATGCAGTCATGTCTGCCCCCATATGAAGCCATGTCTCCCCATCATATGCAGTTATGTCTCCCCCGCCGTCTAGTTGTTCGGCGCTCAGCAGAACATAACAGCTTTCATTTGAATAGCTGCTGTTCCCTGCCGCGCGTCGTCATGGCCCCTCCCCCTTGTCCGGGCACTTTGATAGACAGATCACCTGTCCAATCCTGGGAAAAGCGCCCGACAAGGGGGGGGGGGGGCATGACGACGCGCAGCAGGGAACAGCAGCTATTCAAATGAAAGCTGTTATGTTCCCTGGCTTAAGCGCCGAACAGCTAGACGGCGGCGGCAGCGGCAGCGGCAGCAGAAGCAGCTCTCCAATGATCCAGTGTGATTTTATACATACCTGGGGACTGCTCTGCTCTCCGCTTTCTTCTTCGCTTCCTCTCCGCCTCCTCTCCGCCTCCAGTCCGCCTTCCTCGCTGCCCCCTCAGTCTCCTCTGCGATCGGTTCCCGCCCCCTTTCCGCCCACTCTCTGCCCTCTCTCCGCCCCCATTCCGCCCCCACTCCGAAAAAAAAAAAAAAAAAAGTATCCGGATTAGGCATCGGCGGTATTTGCGGGAGTACAAGCACTCCCGCAAATACTCGGTATCGGACCCGATACCGATACTAGTATCGGTATCGGGACAACCCTAGGAGAGAGAGAGGAGAAAGAGGGGGGAGAGAGGAGAAAGAGGGGGGAGAGAGGAGAGAGAGAGGAGAAAGAGGGGGGAGAGAGGAGAGAGAGAGGAGAAAGAGGGGAGAGAGAGGAGAAAGAGGGGGGGGGAGAGAGGAGTGAGAGAGAGGAGTGAGAGAAGAAAAAGGGGGTTGAGAGAGAGGAGAAAGAGGGGGGGGGGAGAGGAGAAAGAGGGGGGGGAGAGGAGAAAGATGGGGGGGAAGAGAGGGGGGGGAAGAGAGGAGAAAGATGGGAGGGAAGAGAGAGAAGAAAGAGGGGGGGGGGGGGGAGGAAGAGAGAAAGAAAGAGGAGAGAGAAGAAGGGGGGGGGGAGAGGACAAAAAGGGGGTTGAGAGAGGGGGGGGGAGACGAGAAAGAGGGGGGGGAGACGAGAAAGAGGGGGGGGGGGGGAGAAAGAGGGGGGAGAGGGAGAGAGGAGAGAGAGGGGGTTGAGAGAGAGAGAGAGGAGAAAGGGGGTTGAGAGAGAGAGGAGAGAGAGAGAGGAGACGAGAAAGAGGAGAGAGAGAGAGAGAGGAGAAAAAGGGGAGAGAGAGAGGAGAAAAAGGGGAGAGAGGAGAGAGAGAGAGGGGGGGAGAGAGAGAAGAAAGAGAGAGACATATATATATATTTTATAATTTTTTTCTTTTGTTTGAACCGGATGGACTTGTGTCTTTTTTCAACCAGACTGTAACTATAGGACGGTGGTGGTGCCTCGTCGTTGGGGATCGTCTCTCGGGTCGCCTCTCGGGTCGCCTTTCAGGAAACATTTCTTCTCTCTGAGTGTCGGATTCTTCTCTCAGAGCCGTCATTATAAAACCTGAAAAACACAAAACAAGATGATGATGTCATAGTCACGCAGGGCACACGGACTAATTCTATTAGTAATGGGAGCACATGGCACGCCGCACCGCCCGTCATGTGCTGCCAGTTATATAACTTCACACTCCATGGATGGGAATCCGAAACTCGCAGGGAAGATCTGCTGTGTGAAGGATCAACTTCCAGCAGACACAAACTCATACACTATATTACCAAAAGTATTGGGACGCCTGCCTTTACACGCACATGAACTTTAATGGCCTCCCAGTCTTAGTCTGTAGGGTTCAATATTGAGTTGGCTCCGCCCTTTGCAGCTATAACAGCTTCACCTCTTCTGGGAAGACCGTCCACAAGGTTTAGGAGGGTGTCTATGGGAATGTTTGACCATACTTCCAGAAGCGCATTTGTGAGGTCAGGCACTGATGTTGGATGAGAAGGCCTGGCTCACAGTCTCCGCTCTAATTCATCCCAAAGGTGTTCTATCGGGATTGAGGTCAGGACTCTGTGCAGGCCAATCAGGTTCCTCCACCCCAGACTCGCTCATCCATGTCTTTATGGACCTTGCTTTGTGCACTGGTGCTCAGTCATGTTGGAACAGGAAGGGGCCGTCCCCAAAGCATGAAATTTGTCCAAATTGTCTTGGTATGCTGGCGCCTTAAGAGTTCCTTTCACTGGAACTAAGGGGACAACCCAACCCCTGAGAGACCGAGACCGAGACTAAGCCCAACCCCTGAGAGACCGAGCCCAACCCTGAGAGACCGAGCCCAACCCCTGAGAGACCAAGCCCAACCCCTGAGAGACCAAGCCCAACCCCTGAGAGACCAAGCCCAACCCTGAGAGACCAAGCCCAACCCCTGAGAGACCAAGCCCAACCCCTGAGAGACCAAGCCCAACCCCTGAAAAGCAACCCCACACCATAATCCCCCTCCAACAAATGATTTGGACCAGTGCACAAAGCAAGGTCCATAAGGACATGGATGAGCGAGTTTGGGGTGGAGGAACTTGCCTGGCCTGCACAGAGTCCTGACCTCAAACCCATAGAACCCCCTTTGGGATTAATTGGAGTGGAGACTGCAGGCCAGGCCTTCTCATCCAACATCTAAACCCCCCCCCCCTTTTCGCTCATCTCGGTATTCTGGAAGGTACGGATACATTTGTATACATTGGGAGTGGGCGGAAGCTTCGTCCTCGTTGTGAAATACCAATGTAATTATAGAGGACGGGGCTGGTCAGGTTCCAGGAATGGATGGCTCACGTTGCGTGTTGCTCAGTGAGGTGTAACGTGTCTGTACTCATGTCTGTCTATTCCCTCCGCATCTCATCACGCCTGATCCACATTCACACCGGAGAGTATTAAAGAGCCGCGTTTCCCTGCGCGTTGTGATTTCTACCCTAGATCACACCATGCTTCCTGAAGAAGGAGCTGTTTGATTCCGAAACGCGTCGGAAAAAAAATATATGTAATCTCAGCATGTACAAACAGGCACCAGACGCTGTATTCTGTGATTGTTGTACCCATATTACTGTGTGAAACCTTTTATATTACTTTGTATACAACTTATTTTTTTAATGAAATGAATAAAATGTATAGATTCTAAGACAAAAACAATTAGGGCTAGATTCAGGATGGAGAGCGGATCTATGTTATGGCGTAACGCATGTCATTAACGCTACGCCGCCGCAACTTTTTCAGACAAGTGCTTTATTCACAAAGCACTTGCCTGTAAAGTTGAGGCGGCGTACCGTAAATGACACGGCGTAATTCAAAATAGGCGGGTAGGGGGCGTATTCAAAGCAAGCGCGTCCCCGCGCCAAACGAATTGCGCATGCGCTGGCCGTGACTAAATCCCAGTGCGCACGCTCCAAATCACGTCGCTACTTGTCAATGAAAGCGACGCGAGCGGAACTTACGCCCAGCTCAATTGTGAACGGACGTACGCAAACGTCGTAAATTACGTCTGTTCCGACGTCCATACCTAACATTGGCTGCGCCTCACTATAGCAGGGGTAACGTTACGCCGGGCGTAAGTCTTATGCAAACGACGTAAACAGATACGCCAGGCCCGGGCGCACGGGAATCGGCGTATTTGCTCATTTGCGTATTTTACGTTGGGAACGCCACCTAGCGGCCAGCCTAAATATGCATCTAAGATACGACGGTGTAAGTGCCTTGTGCCGCTCGTATCTTAGCAACATTTAAGCGTATCTCATTATGAGCATACGCTTAAATTTGCGCGGGCTCAGATTAGGATTT
Source organism: Rana kukunoris (assembly GCA_029574335.1). Lineage (NCBI taxonomy): Eukaryota > Metazoa > Chordata > Amphibia > Anura > Ranidae > Rana > Rana kukunoris. The sequence continues at coordinate 39,386 of JAJQKJ010002451.1, read as the reverse complement.
AGGGTATCTACTGATACGCCCGTCTTAAGTCTTTGTGAATCTGGCCCTTACTCTTTGAGCCTTTAAGCGCTTACCGCAAATCGCCGTAGCTGTCATTACTTTGACGCTAAATACCGTTGTTGTGGCAGCAGCTAGCTCGCCATGACCCCGGTGTTTTCAGAAACAGCGGGCGGATCTCTTTAACCACTTGCCCACCGCGCAGTGGCGTATAGGCATGTGCAAAAGTGAAAAATTTGTTTCGTTTCGTTTCAATTCGTCATTTAATAAACTTCGTTAAGTTAGGTTCGTTACATGTGTTGAATTCGTTTTCGGAATTCGTTAGTTTTCGACCTAACGGTCGAAATCGAAAATATTTCGACCGTTTTTCGAATTCGTTCGTTTTCGACCGAATTTCGAAAAAAAACGGTCGAAATCGAAAATATTTTAACCAGATTAGAAAACAAATAGTTTCTTTTCGAATAGAATTTTTTTCGAATTAAATCCGAAAATATTTTATTTTTATTTTTTTCGAATTCCGATCGAATTTAGTCCGCGGGTATTCGATTCGGAATTCGAAAAACATTTTTTTCGATTTCGACCATTTTTTTGTTCGAAATTCGGTCGAAAACGAACGAATTCCGAAAACGGTCGAAATTTTTCGCTAATATAGCAATTCGGGAATTCGTATGCATCCGAATGTCCGAATAATGGAAAATTCGTCCGAATTTCGATTCGGAACGAAACGAAATGCACATGCCTAGTGGCGTATCTAGGGTATGGCAGCCATGGCAAGTGCCAAGGGCGCCATATGAAGGGGGCGTTGTTGAGTGGCTGGGCAGCAAGGCACTTATTAGGGTCTGAGGGTCTCTTCTTCCCTCCTCCCGAGCATAGGCAGGATCTCCTTTTCAGCACCTTTGATAATGGGCAATGGCAGCGCTATCCCTGCTGCGTTCAGCCACAGTCCTCCCCTGTTCTCCCAGGCTCTCCCATTCCATCTGGTCGGCTTGGCAGTGCACAAAGGAAGAACATCAGTTTCTCCCTCTCCTTTGTGAAAACTGAGGCCTTAAGTGATGAAGATTTCATCACTTCCAGTATTGGTTCTGCATTTACCTGGCCTTGGAGGGCAGAGGAGGGATCAGGGGTCTAATAAACCCCAGATTTCTCCATAAAGAGGAGATATGTCACTACCCAAGGTATCACAAGGGATGATAAATATCACTTGTTTTGTTAGCTGAAAGGTTATCTGAAAGACGGGTTTCAAATGTTTCGTCAGGGGCGCAGTTTCAGTGCTTGCCATAGGCGCTATTTTCACTAGATACGCCTCTGCCACCGCGCTTATTCTGGCACTTCTCTCCTTCATGTAAAAATCACAATTTATTTGCTAGAAAATTACTCAGAACCCCCAAACATTATATATGTTTTTTTTTTGTTTTTTTTTTAGCAGACACCCTAGAGAATAAAATGGCGGTCATTGCAACTTTTTTTCTCGCACGGTATTTGCGCAATCATTTTTCAAACGCCTTTTTTGGGGGGGGAAAACGGTTTCACGAATTAAAAAATAACAAAACAGTAAAAAGTTAGCCCGATTTTTTTTTCTTTTTGTGTAATGTGAAAGACGATGTTACGCCGAGTAAATAGATACCTAACACGTCACGCTTTAAAATTGCGCACACTCGTGGAATGGCGCCAAAGTTCGGTACTTAAAAATCTCCATAGGCGACGCTTTAAAATTGTTTACAGGTTACTATTTTCGAGTAACGGAGGAGGTCTAGTGCTATAATTGTTGCACACGCTCTAACGCACGCGACGATACCTCACATGTGGGGTTTCAACTAGCGTTTACATATGTGGGCGGGACTTGCATGTGTGTTTGCTTCTAAGCACGAGCTACCGGGAACAGGGGCGTTTAAAAAAAAAAAAATGTTCATTTAATTTTTATTTTCCTTACTTTTTTTATTTTTACACTTTTACACGGCTCCATAACATTGGATGGCGGAAGTGACGTCAAACGTCGCCTCCACCCAATGATCTTAAAGGGGAAATATTTTTTATTAATTTTTTTGCAAAAATTTAATTTAATTTTTATTGCATTTTAGTGTAAATATGAGATCTGAGTACTTTTTGACCCCCCCAGATCTCACAATAAAGAGGACCTGTCATGCTTTTTTTCTATTACAAGGGATGTTTACATTAAAAGTGACCCACATGTATTTTTATTTTTTTAAAGTGTAAAAATAAAAAAAGTAAAATAAATAAATAAAAAATAGAAAGCGCCCCGTCCCGCCGAGCTCATTAAAAAAAAAAGGCGTTCAAACCGCACACGTGAGGTATCGCCGCGATCGGTAGAGCGAGAGCAATAATTCTAGCCCTAGACCTCCTCTGTAACTCAAAACATGCAACCTGTAGAATTTTTTAAACGTCGCCCATGGAGATTTTTAAGGGTAAAAGTTTGTCGCCATTCCCAGGCCGGCGCAATGTTGGAGATCCATTTACTCGGCGTAACATTATCTTTCACAATATAAAAACAAAATTGGGCTAACTTTACAGGCGTCTTATTTTTTAAGTAAAAAAAAGTGTATTTTTGGCCAAAAATTTGGCTTTTAGGACCGCTGCGCAAATACGCTGTGACAGAATGTATTGTAACGACCGCCATTTTATTCTCTAGGGTGTCTAAAAATATATATATCATTTTTTGCTAGTAGTTTTCTAGCAAAAAATATTTTTTATCTTAAAGCGGAGGTCCACAGTCGCATTTGGCACCTTTCAAGGGGGGTGCAGATAGCTGTAATACAGGTATTTTCACCCACTTCCGGGCATAGATCACCAGGGGGGTTATGCCACTCCCCCCCGGCTGTCTTCTGGGAGACACACGGGTCCCAGAAGACAGCGTGACTCGCACATGCGCAGTAAGGGAACCCGGGAAGTGAAGCCGCAAGGCAAGAAAGATGATGTTGGCAGCATCCAAAGACTGGGTCGTACGGGCACGGGTCGGCTTAAATAAACGGGAGGGGGGCCAGCCGGGCCTGTAACGGCCCTGGTGACCATCGGGCCCCTTACAGGTGTAATGCAGAAAAAAGACAGGAGGGGGGCCAGCCGGGGGCCCCTGGTGACCATCGGGCCCCTTACAGGTGTAATGCAGAAGAAAAACAGGAGGGGGGCCAGCCGGGGGCCCCTGGTGACCATCGGGCCCCTTACAGGTGTAATGCAGAAGAAAAAAAACAGGAGGGGGGGGGGGCCAGCCGGGGGCCCCTGGTGACCATCGGCCCCTTACAGGTGTAATGCAGAAAAAAGACAGGAGGGGGGCCAGCCGGGGGCCCCTGGTGACCATCGGGCCCCTTACAAGTGTAATGCAGAAGAAAAAAACAGTAGGGGGGCCAGCTGGGCCCCTGGTGACCATCGGGCCCCTTACAGGTGTAATGCCTGTACCCCCCTAATGGCGGCCCTGCATCTATGGCCGGACTTACCCTTGCAGTGCAGGATGGGGGCGCCTTCAAAGCATTTTAACCACTTAAGGACCGCCTACTGCACATTTACGTCGGCAGAATGGCACGGCTGGGCACATCAACGTATATATACGTTGATTTTAGTACCCAGCCGTGGGTCGCGGGCGCGCGCCCGCGGGCGCGCTCCCGCGACCCGGTCCGAAGCTCCAGGACCGGGACCGCGGGATTCGCGGACCCGATCGCCGCTGCAGTGCGGCGATCCGTCCCTGGAGCGGAAGAACGGGGAGAGCCGTGTGTACACACGGCTTCCCCGTGCTTCTCTGTGGCTGCAGCATCGATCGCGTCATCCCTGTGATAGGGGGACGCGATCGATGACGTCACACCTACAGCCACACCCCCCTACAGTAGTAAACAACACACATAGGCACACATCCCCTACAGCGCCACCTGTGGTTAACTCCCAAACTGCAACTGTCATTTCCACAGTAAACAATGCAAATTTAAATGCATTTTTTTCTGTGAAAATGACAATTGTCCCAAAAATGTGTCAAAATTGTCCGAAGTGTCCGCCATAATGTCGCAGTCACGAAAAAAATCGCTGATCGCCGCTATTAGTAGTAAAAAAAAAAAATAATAATAAAAATGCAATAAAACTATTCCTTATTTTGTAAACGCTATAAATTTTGCGAAAACCAACCGATAAACGCTTATTGTGATTTTTTTTACCAAAAATAGGTAGAAGAATACGTATCGGCCTAAACTGAGGAAAAAAAATGTTTTTTATATATTTTTGGGGGATTTTTATTATAGCAACAAGTAAAAAATATTGAATTTTTTTTAAAATTGTCGCTCTATTTTTGTTTATAGCGCAAAAAATAAAAACCGCAGAGGTGATCAAATACCACCAAAAGAAAGCTCTATTTGTGGGGAAAAAAGGACGCCAATTTTGTTTGGGAGCCACGTCGCACGACCGCGCAATTGTCAGTTAAAGCGACGCAGTGCCGAATCGCAAAAAGGGGCAAGGTCCTTTGCCTGCATTTTGGTCCGGGTCTTAAGTGGTTAAAGTGAGCCTGTTGCAAAGTAAAATGCCTTGGTGAGAAGATTCTGATGGTAGCTGCCATGCTCTCATGATACATTATGACGTCACGCCCCGGTACCCGGAAGTATTCAAAGCGGCAATCACGGCTATCGGCATGAGATCAGTGAATTATTTTCCATCTCATGCTTTCCAGCCTGGAGGAGAGATGTGGGGTGTTATTGACTCCGCCTCTCTCCATAAAGAGGACCTGTCACACACTATTACAAGGGATGTTTACATTCCTTGTAGTAGGAATAAAAGTGATCAAAAAAATGTAAATGTAAAAAAAGTGTAAAAAAAAAAAAAAATTAAGTAAAACAAAAAACAAACAAAAAAAAACAAAACATTTTTTAAAACACGCCTGTTCCCCGCGCTCAGAAGCAAACGCACACGCAAGTCTTGCCCCCATATGTGTAAACGCTGTTCAAACGAGGTATCACCGCGTGCGTTAGAGCGTGTGCAACAATTCTAGCTCTAGACCTCCTCTGTAATTCTAAACTGGTAACCTGTAAAAAAAAAAATTGAGGGGATTTTTATGTTTCAAAGTTTGGCGCCATTCCATGAGTGCGCGCAATTTTTTTTTTTTACAAAAGATGAGTGCGCGCAATTTTAAAGCGTGACATGTTGGGTATCTATTTACTCGGCGCAACTTCATCTTTCACATTATACAAAAAAATTGGGCTAACTTTACTGTTTTTTTTTTTTAATTCATGAAAAATGTGTTTGAAAAATGATTGTGCAAATACCGTGCGAGATAAAAATTTGCAATGACCGCCATTTTATTCCCTAGGGTGTTTGCTAAAAAAAACATATATTGGCCCGGATTCACGTAAGCTTTACGCCGTCGTATCTTAAAATACGCCGTCGTAAGTACAAATGTGCGCCGTCGTATTGTTACGCCGATTCACGAAGCTAGATACGTCGTAAAACAAGGCTTCAGCCGCCCGCCGTAACTTGGGCGCATTGTTACGCTGGACACATTTGGCGTTCCCATTTTAAATATGCAAATGAGTAAGATACGGCGATTCACGAACCTAGATGCGCCCCGCCGATTCATATACGCGATTTGCGTAAAGGCTTACGTCCGGCGTAAAGTTACCCCTCATATAGGAGGCGCAGGTAATGCAAAGGTATGGGCCAGGGAACGACGCCGTCGAATTTTACGTCGCGTACGCCGTTTACGTAGTACAACGTGAATAGGGCTGGGTGTAGGTTACGTTCACGTCGTAGGCAGTGTTTTGATGTATCTTAGGCAGCTATTTCGACATAACTGTGAGCATGCGCACTGGGGATGCGTCCAAGAGATGACGCATGCGCAGTTAGTTTTTTGAAGCTGGCGCCATCATTTGCATGGGTCACGCTTCATTATAATATATCACTCCCACTTCCACCTACTTTGGCTTACGCCGACAACTATACGCTACGCCGGCGCAACGTTGAGCGCATATTCTTTGAGAATAGCATGCTTGCCTCTCAACGTTGCGCCGGCGTAGCGTAAACAAGATTTTTAAATGTAGGAGAGAAGTGCCAGGATAGGCCCCCCCGGTATTGAAGTGGTTAAAGGACAACGTCACTGAAAGCAAACTGCACTTTGCTCCTCCAGCCGCCATGGAAGGTGTCAAGGCAGATGCTGATTGCCCACCACTGGGGTCATCGGGCCCTGAAGATGGTTGAGTGCCAAAACGTCTGCAGTCCATGTGACCGCCTTCCCCCGGCTGTACGGTGATGAATGAGACCTTCACTGACCGTTGTTAGAAAACTCTTTTGCATAAACTGATTGAAAATTGATGGCTGGGCTCCTAATTATAGGCAGTAATTAATCAGACATCTGGGGGGGGGAGGGGGGTACAAAGCACACAGCTATCCTGTTAGGCATGCATGAGCGAAGGCTTTGTTGGGTGGAGGGTAGAGAAGAGCGCGCCTAGTTCTTGTGGTGTTCTGGAGTTGGGGGAGTTCAGGCCGGAGGGAAGGGATGAGAGGACGGGGGTCTCTAAACTTTTAAAACCCAGGGCTGGTTTACTGCCCTTCATACTTTAGGGGGGCTGGACTGGGGCCAGTGGGGGTAGAAAATGCCCCGGCATCAGTAGGAGTGACCACAATGCCATAGGCTTTGTGGTCCCTGGGAGTAGAAAAAATGATATTGTTGGTGTCAGTGGGAGGAATAGAGCCCCATCATTGGTGTCAGTGGGAGGAATAGTGTCCCATCATTGGTGTCAGTGGGAGGAATAGTGCCCCATCATTGGTGTCAGTGGGAGGAATAGTGCCCCATCATTGGTGTCAGTGGGAGGAATAGTGTCCCACCCACCATTGGAGCACAGGTGTGTGAGGAGGAGGGTGTGTCTGGAGCTGCTCCCTGAGATCCGTGTGAGAAGGGAGTCGCCTGAAAAACTATCCCAGCTCTCCTGGCCCCTTTCTGGGGAAGCCATGGAGGGCAGTGGGGCCTCCCCTGCTGGAGGTTCTCAGCCACCTCCTGGTTCATCTACTGACATGCCTGCCTCTCTACAAGCCTCAGCTGGTGATCTCTCTGCTCCTGGCGAGGATGAAGGATCGGCAACCATTCGGGAGCGAGTGGTGGCCGGGATAAAAGTCCTGAACAGGGAGAGGGATAAGCTATACAAGCTGCGTGCAGAGCTGGAGCGCCTGAGAAAGCATCGTGAAGGCTTGCATAGCCTGAAACGCGGATCCATGGATCCAGAGATCCAACTGGCCAAGGTCCGTGTGGACCATCAGGAGACTATCGTGGCCATTATGGAGGGAAGGGATGGTCCTTTCAAGGAGAAGTTCTCCAACGAAAGGAGGTTTGTGAAGGTGACCAAGATGGAGGTGGAGGAGGAGGAGACCCCCAGTTCTGATCCCCTGACCCCCCAAGGAGAGGTAAGCACCCCCATGCCTTCACAGGACTCAGGAGGCATGCTGAGGGTGATCCAGGGAATGGAGTCTCCTGTGCGGGGGGATCAGATGGTGTTTAATGATGACAATATTTCAGATGATGTTCCTGATAGAGTGAAGCCAGCTAAGCCCCATGTTGTGGATAAGACTGTGTTTGTACCATCTAGCACCATGAATGTGAATGTGAACAATAATAAGACTGCCAGTTCTGTGTGCAGCAATGATGTGACTGCTGAGGCTGCAATGCAGCAAGAGACACATTTAAAAAATGACATTCCTGCAAAGGAACTGCAAGTCCCAGCAGAGCCCATTAACCCCCCTGCTGCTGAGACCAGAGCTGATTGCCCCACTGCTGCTCAGGACTCTACAGTGCAGCATCAGGCGACGGCCGGTACTGCAACGGAAACTATCATTATACCAGATGACAATGTGGGTGTGGCTGATAAAAGTCATCCCAGTTCAGATATGATGGACAATACTACCTCTGTTCATACAGATAATGTGACTTCAGTGTGGGGCATTGGCTCCAATAAACCTTCTTTTGCTCAGGTGGTGCGCTCTGCCCCCAAGCAGGGTTTTCCCCTGCGAGCTACCACCTTGAGCACCCCAGGATCTGGACTCGGGTCTCTGGCTTCTGCTGGGGGTCCCAGACGCAATGTCGTTATCCTGAAATGGGAAGGAGGTGCAGTCCCCCCTGCAAGGCGTGCAGTGGTGGATTTAATCCTGGAGATGGGTTTTGGGGTCAATGATCTCTATGCTTTTATACATGTGTCAGGGACGCGGGATTATACAGTCAGTTTCACCAAGCCAGAGGGTCTTGACCTGTTCTGGGAGAGATATGAGGCCCGGTGCAGGTCAAGACCCGAATGGGAAAGTCTGGCCCCAGTTGCGATTTCGCAGCGGTCAACCGTAAAAAAGATTACTATCATCCTCACCAATGAGAGCGTCCCTGCCCGGGATCTGGAGGTTTGGTTGAGGAACTATGGGAAAGTTTTGACCAAACCTAATAAAATCCTTGATGAGCGTAACATCTGGACTGGGGGATGGTCGGTAACAGTCAGGTTGGCCAGGGATGGGAATGTTGTCCGTCACCTGCCCTCCTCGGCTTTCATAGGGAGGGATAGGATGACTGTGTTCTACCCTGGTCAGCCGAAGCTGTGCCACCGCTGTGGAGAGAAGGGGCACCTTAGCTCCTCCTGTTCGGCCTTGATATGCTCAGTGTGTCGGGGTCAGGGTCATATGGTCAAGGACTGCGACCAGAAGATCAGGTGCAACCTGTGTCTGCGACTTGGCCACCCATACAGCAGATGCCCTGAGGCCTGGCACAATATGGAGGAGGTGGTAGTGGATGAGATGTCAAGGCTGGACAGGATGGAGGGTGAGGCCTCTAGTGTACCATCCTCCACTGCGGTGACCGACCCCCCTGGTCCTGCTCAGGATGCCTCCCCAGTTCCTGTGGCCACCCCCCCTGTGTCTGTAAGTTCTCCTTCTGTATCTGTCTCTGTGTCCCCCCAGCCTACTGTACCCGCTCCTCTTGTGTCAAAACCCTCTAAGTCTGTGCCCCCCGTGTCAGTTACCCCCCAGGAGTCTACCCCTCCTAAGTCTGATTTACCCCCCCCATCAGGAGTGGTAGCGGGTACTGAGAAGGTCGCTTCCTCTTCTGTGACAAAGTCTTCTGGGAAGACTTTAAAGGAAAAAAACAGAGATGAAGACACCTTTGAGGCCGACCTTAAGTATCTGGAAGAGAGAAGAAAGGTTGGAAAACGGAAGAAGCGGGTGGTGAGGACGGAACGGGAACAGGAAGCTTCGGTGCCTGTCTCCCACCGTCATAGGTCCACTAAGTGGGACATTTCCTCATCTGAAGCTTCTTCAGAGCTGAGTTCTGATTCAGATATGGAGTTTGAGGCGGCCTCAAGGAAGAGAGAGGCTTCTGGTGATGAGCAGCAGAGGGGAGCTAAGAAGCAATCCACGCAATAACCCAAATGGCGGTTCCCCCTCCGTTAAAAGTGGCGACAATTAATGTCGCCAGCATTAAGTCAGTGAGAGCTCGTTCTATGGCCTTATTTTTGTTCAGCCAATTAGATGCTGAAATTTTATTTTTGCAAGAGACTAGGCTCACCTCCTTGGCAGATATTCATATGGCCAAGAGAGAGTGGAGGTATGGTCCATCTTACTGGTCTCTTGCGGCCGAGCCTTACGGCGGTGTGGCGGTGTTGTTTAAAACCGGCATGGTAACTGTCCGGCGGGTCATTGAGGTGGAGATTGGGAGATGTATGGTCTTAGACGTCCTTGTGGGAGGGCAGGACCTGCGCCTAATTAATATTTATGGGCCGCACACAAAGTGGGACAGGAAATGCCTTTTTACAAGGATCAAGCCATTTCTTTTTACATCCCGGCAGGTGGTCTTTGGAGGTGACTTTAATACAGTAATTAGGCCCAAGGACAGGAAGGACTTCAAGGACCGGCTGGGATATGATAGCGTTTTTCTAAATAGTATGGTTAGGGATGCTGGTCTTGTGGATGTGCATATTAAGCACCTCCCGGACGACACCGGGTTCACCTTTCATCGTGGTAATAGTCAGAGTAGGATAGGACAGGTTTTTTTTGAAGGAGGCCTCTGCTTTCTCACCCCCAGTGGTGCAGGCAGTGGAGTTCTCTGATCACTGTATGCTATCTGTGGCCCTGAATGCTTCAGACGCCCCTCAGAGGGGAAAGGGCATCTGGAGATTGAATTCGACTCTACTCAAGGAAGAACATGTTAGACAATCCTTTGAGGAATTCTTTCAGGCACAGGTGACCATCCTGGACTTTTGTAGCAGCAAGGCTGAGTGGTGGGAGCTGACCAAAAAGAGGATCGCTGGATTCTTCAGGGGCCTAGCCAATAGAAAACAGTTTAATAGATACATGACCTACCAATGTTTGCGGAGGAAGCTGGATATTCTTGTCTCGAGAGGAGGAGATCCTGGGGCAATCTCCGAAGTGAAACTCCTCCTCAGGAAGTGTCAATATGACCGGCATGCCTCTTTGGTTCTGGAGAGGGACTATGGGAAGTACCACTCGCCTGACCCTTACCAGAACTGCAAACAAGGTGTAGCTGTTAAAGCGGTCATTGGCCTCAAGGACAGTACAGGTTCCTTGACAAAGTCCAGGTCAGGGATTCTGGAGGTCGTGAGGTCCTTTTATGCCGACCTTCTTGGGAGGAAAGAGCTTGACCGTGACAAGATGGAAAGCTTTTTGGTCTCTACTCCAGGTCTAAATGGTGGAGATGTTCCATTGATGAATTTGACAGAGGAGATCACAGTTGAAGAGGTGATGAGGGCAATTGAACAGCTTGCCATCAAAAAGTCACCCGGACCAGATGGCTTGACGGCTGAGTTTTACAAAGCCTTTAAAGAGGAGTTCCACCCAAAAATGGAACTTCCTCTTAATCCACTCCTCACCCCCATACATGCCACATTTGGCATGTAATTTTTTTTGGGGGGGAGTGGGGGCTTCAGTAGGAGTGGGACTTCCTGTCCCACTTCCTGCTTCCACCGAGGGGCTGATAAGGCGAGAGGCGTAATCGCCTTATTTCAGCCCCTCCCTGTAGGCGATGGCCTAGGACACTGACAGGTCCTAGGCAATCGCCTGTCCAATCAGCGACGAGCCGCGCGCGCATGCGCAGTGCGGCTCGCGCATGCGCAGTGCGGCTCGCGCATGCGCAGTGGGTGCCCGGCCGTGAAGCCGAAGGCTGTCACGGCTGGGTGCCCACAGTCGGGATGGAGACGCCGACTGGGGAGGGGGGGAGAGGAGCGGAGCCCCGGTCGGCGCATCGCTGGAACGCAGGAGCAGGTAAGTGAGTGTTTATTAAAAGCCCCCAGATACACTTTTTGTAGCTGCTGACTTTTAATAAACACATTTTTTGGCTGGAACACCCCTTTAAGTCTATTCTGGCCCCACATTTGGTAGAGGTTTTTAACAGTTGTCTCGCTGAGGGGGTGCTTCCCCCTTCCATGAGGCACTCGGCTGTGATTCTTCTGTCAAAGGGTAAAGATCCTTCGATGATTGAGAATTGGCGCCCCATCAGCCTTCTTAATGTCGATAGAAAGATACTGGCGAAGATATTTTTCTGGCGCCTGTCGTCAGTAGCAGAGTCTTTGCTTTCTCGCCATCAGCACTGTTCGGTCCAGGGTAGGAGCACCTTCACAGCGGTGTTAGCTGTCCGGGAGGCCTTGGAGCGGTGCAGGGCTGCAGGCTGGGGAAAGTATTTGCTGACATTGGATCAGGCAAAGGCTTTTGATCGTGTTAACCATGAGTACCTGTGGTTGCTCCTTAGTAAGTACGGACTGCCGGGTGGTTTTGTTGATTGGCTGAAAGTCTTGTATAAGGGGGCAGAAAGCTTCCCTCTTGTTAATGGTTGGGTTGGGCAGTCCTTTGAGGTTGGTTCCGGGGTGCGCCAGGGTTGTCCCCTGAGTCCCCTGCTCTATGTGTTTGCAATCAACCCCTTCATCAGGAGGCTAGAGAGCGGCATGTTGTGTGGGGTACCAGTGGGGCTCCCGGGTGAGCCGCCATTGAGGGTTGTTGCTTATGCGGACGATGTGTCGGTGATTGTCACTGGGACGGATGAGGCGGAGGAGGTGGTCTCTCTGACATCACGGTATTCTGAAGCATCAGGCTCCAAGATCAATCAGGAAAAGAGCGAAGTTTTCTGGATGGGAAAGGAAGGTGAGGGGTTTGATCTCCCGGACGCCTTTCCAGTGCCCCAGGAAAAAATTAAGATACTAGGCATTGAATTTGGACCCGGCGATTATGGCCTCAAAAACTGGGAAGGCAGACTGGAAATTGCCAATGCTAAGGTGGTCAGCTGGAAGAGATGGAAGTTATCTATGAGGGAAAGGGTTGATCTGATTAAGACCTACCTGATTCCGATCTTCTTGTATGTCAGCTTTGTCTGCATCTTGCCAGTGTCTCTCTATGCTAGGGTCAGTAGTGTGTTCTTCCAGATGCTGTGGGGGAACAGACTGAACCCCATCAAGAGGAATGTCACCTACCTATCCAGGAGGGAGGGTGGCTTAGGTATGGTCAACCCAGTTCTTTTCTTTTCACTGTTATTTCTCAAGTTTAATATTGATAGTATGCTTGCAGTGGAACCTCCTGGATGGGCAGGCATATTTAGATCTTGGTTTAGGCCTTTTCTACGACTTTGGGAAGAAGGTGGCCAAGTGAAGAATCACAGGGGTCATCGTGGTCAGCTACCAGCCTATGTAGCTCCGTGCCTGAAGTTACTGCGGCAGTGGCGATTGTCGGCTGAAGATCTCAGATCGGTTCCGAGGAAAGACCTTATGAGTCGAGTCTTGAGCGAAGTCTTTCATGACCCACTGGCCTTAAGGGATTGCCCAGGCCCAGTTTTGAGGGCGGGGTTGAGGCTGATTAATTTGGATAGAATACCTCCTAAATTTCGGGATCTGGCCTGGTTGTGCTTCCATGGGAAGCTCTATGTTCGGGGCAATTTGAAATTTCGCAGTTCGATGGATCGTAGCTGTCCTCGGGAGGAGTGTGCGGATGAGGAGGAGACTATGGACCATTTTCTGCTTCGTTGCCCCTTTAACATAGAAGTGTACAGACAGGTGGGGCGGGCGCTCGGTGTTCCTTTCCTCTCCAGGCTGGGTTATGCTGAGTGGGTGTACGGAGCATTCAGTACCGGTGGAGGTTTTTTTTGGATACACTTTTTTTAGTTAGCCTAGTGGTCCGTTATTTCACCTGGAACGCACGGTGTCAGGTCAGCATTCGGCAAAAAATCCTTCCTGTTGAGGTGGTGGTGTATGACATTGTGCATGAGGTGGGGAAGATTCGGGGGCTTGAGAGAGACAAGTGGGGTCAGGGGGCGTGGCTGAAGGCGTGGAGGGGTTTCAGGCCTCCCTGACTGCCAGGAGTCTCTTTCCCGGGTGTGGCTGTCTGTCTCTTATCACCCTAGATTATTATTATTGATAGATGGCTGCGTACATAGGTGACGGGTTGTGCCTCTTAGGCCCTCTCTGCTGCTTTGTGTAAATAGTTTTGTAGTAATGTTTGGTGGTGGTGTATAGTGTATATATTGTGTGTAGTGTATATATTGTGTATAGTGTATATATTGTGTATAGTGTATATATTGTGTATATATTGTGTATAGTGTATATATTGTGTATATATTGTGTATAGTGTATATATTGTGTGTAGTGTATATATTGTGTATAGTGTATATATTCTGACCCTGGATGTGTATTCCTTGGATTTATGTTTAAGTTTTGTACTATAGTTTTGTTTTTTACTTTTGTATAAAATTTGTTGCTTGATTCTTTTTAATAAAAGATCAATAGTGTCCCATCATTGGTGTCGGTGGGAGGAATAGTTTCCTATCAGTGGGAGGAATAGTGCTCCATCATTGGTATCGGTGGGAGGAATAGTGTCCCATCATTGGTATCTGGGAGGAATAGTGTCCCATCATTGGTATCAGTGGGAGGAATAGTGCCCCATCATTGGTGTCAGTGGGAGGAATAGTGTCCCATCATTGGTGTCGGTGGGAGGAATAGTGTCCCATCATTGGTGTCGGTGGGAGGAATAGTGTCCTATCATTGGTGTCAGTGGGAGGAATAGTGTCCCATCAGTGGGTGGAATAGTGTCCCATCATTGGTGTTAGTGGGAGGAATAGTGTCCCATCATTGGTGTCGGTGGGAGGAATAGTGTCCCATTATTGGTGTCAGTGGGAGGAAAAGTGTCCCATCATTGGTGTCAGTGGGAGGAATAGTGTCCCATCAGTGGGAGGAATAGTGCCCCATCATTGGTGTCAGTGGGAGGAATAGTGTCCCATCATTGGTGTCAGTGGGAGGAATAGTGTCCCATCATTGGTGTCGGTGGGAGGAATAGTGTCCCATCATTGGTGTCAGTGAGAGGCATAGTGTCCCATCATTGGTGTCAGTGGGGGGAATAGTGTCCCATCATTGGTGTCAGTGGGAAGAATAGTGTCCCATCAGTGGGAGGAATAGTGCCCCATCATTGGTGTCAGTGGGAGGAATAGTGTTCCATCATTGGTATCAGTGGGAGGAATAGTGTCCCATCATTGGTATCAGTGGGAGGAATAGTGCCCCATCATTGGTGTCAGTGGGAGGAATAGTGCCCCATCATCGGTATCAGTGGGAGGAATAGTGTCCCATCATTGGTGTCAGTGGGAGGAATAGTGTCCCATCATTGGTATCAGTGGGAGGAATAGTGTCCCATCATTGGTATCAGTGGGAGGAATAGTGCCCCATCATTGGTGTCAGTGGGAGGAATAGTGCTCCATCATTGGTGTCGGTGGGAGGAATAGTGTCCCATCATTGGTGTCGGTGGGAGGAATAGTGTCCCATCATTGGTGTCAGTGGGAGGAATAGTGTCCCATCATTGGTGTTAGTGGGAGGAATAGTGTCCCATCATTGGTGTCGGTGGGAGGAATAGTGTCCCATTATTGGTGTCAGTGGGAGGAATAGTGTCCCATCAGTGGGAGGAATAGTGTCCCATCATTGGTGTCAGTGGGAGGAATAGTGCCCCATCATTGGTATCGGTGGGAGGAATAGTGTCCTATCATTGGTGTCGGTGGGAGGAATAGTGTCCCATCATTGGTGTCAGTGGGAGGAATAGTGCCCCATCATTGGTGTCAGTGGGAGGAATAGTGCCCCATCATCGGTGTCAGTGGGAGGAATAGTGCCCCATCATCGGTATCAGTGGGAGGAATAGTGTCCCATCATTGGTGTCAGTGGGAGGAATAGTGTCCCATCATTGGTATCAGTGGGAGGAATAGTGTCCCATCATTGGTATCAGTGGGAGGAATAGTGCCCCATCATTGGTGTCAGTGGGAGGAATAGTGTCCCATCATTGGTGTCAGTGGGGGGAATAGTGCCCCATCATTGGTGTCAGTGGGAGGAATAGTGTCCCATCATTGGTATCAGTGGGAGGAATAGTGTCCCATCATTGGTATCAGTGGGAGGAATAGTGCCCCATCATTGGTGTCAGTGGGAGGAATAGTGCCCCATCATCGGTATCAGTGGGAGGAATAGTGTCCCATCATTGGTGTCAGTGGGAGGAATAGTGCCCCATCATCGGTATCAGTGGGAGGAATAGTGTCCCATCATTGGTGTCAGTGGGAGGAATAGTGTCCCATCATTGGTATCAGTGGGAGGAATAGTGTCCCATCATCGGTATCAGTGGGAGGAATAGTGTCCCATCATCGGTATCAGTGGGAGGAATAGTGTCCCATCATTGGTGTCAGTGGGAGGAATAGTGACCCTATCATTGGTATCTGTGGGAGGAATAGTGTCCCATCATTGGTATCAGTGGGAGGAATAGTGTCCCATCATCGGGAAATCATCCACCTAGTCAGTAAGTCAGTGAGTGAGGTAGGAGGACTAGCAGCAGGAGTTACAAGCGGCGCTCGTTCCTAGGAGTAGGAACGGGTGAGTCATAGCTCCAGGCAGGCGTAGCAGGTAGTCAGACAGGCAGGGTTCTTCCTAGCCCAGCCCTCCCCTTGCTCCAGCTCCAGCCTGCTTCTGCACCTTGCCTCCCCTCCAGCTTCCAGCTTCCAGTTCTAGCCTCTCTCCAGCATTTCTCCCCTCCTTTGGAAGGTAAGCGCTACCTGTCTCCCTGGCACTGTGGGCGGCCGTCCTTCTCAGGACAAGCCGCAGCACTCGATCCCAGGAGGCAGACAAGGGCCCCCTCCCCCCGCCACCACCTTGCGGTTATTTCCGCCGTTCCGGGGCTCATTCGGGAGCACCGCGCCAGGCCGTTCTGAATCGCGGGGCCGCGGTCTAGGAAAGACCGCGGCTTCACTCGCGGCCTAACGGCGCGCCGCTCCCCACGGTTTCAGGGTCCTCACCCTGCTCCCAGGCAAACCTCCCCCTTATCCTTGTAGGACAGTTACCCTGTCCTGTTGCCCACCCTTCACCCATTCAGCCCAGATCATTCAGCTCCCCCTGTCAGCCCTCATCCCTGAACAGGCAGCCACCAGGCCAGCAACAAGTTTCTCCCTCTCAGCCCTAGCCCCCTCGTCGTCCCAACTCACAGTAGCTTGATCCAGGGGTCAACCGATCGCCTCTTACAGGGGTCAGGAAGGAATTTTTTCCCTACCGGAGCATATTGGCCGAGCTCTGAAAGGGTTTTTTGCCTTCCTCTGGACCAAGCCAGGAGAGAGGAGCCAGTAAATTCCTCTCCCCACTGCCCCAAACCCCTCCCCCTCCCCGGTGTAGTGGCGATCATGGTAAGTCGGCAATATTCTGCCGATACCATTTGGAGTTTGAGGCAATGCGCCGCAATACTTCCAGCCATCACCAAAAAGGCCCTAAGAACTGAGCGATTATTGAGAATCGATCATAGATCGACGGTCAGACATTTCAGCCATTTACCCCAACCCAAGCACATATCATGTGCTCTGATCAACACAAGATCGGCAGTAAAACACCGACTAGAAATTCGCGACTTTATTCAACAAAAGGATCTAGACTGCCTTTTTATTACCGAGAGCTGGCTCACAGCCGACTGTAACACCATTCTAGGTGAATTGGTGCCAGAAAATTACCGTATTATAACGGAAAACAGAATAGGGCAAAGAGGAGGCGGCCTGGCGGTGATCCACAAGACTCATCTTACGATCACCAAACCAGTCCGCCAAAACCCTCTTCCATTCATGGAAACCCTTACTCTGCAACTGCAAGCAAACACAAAGGAGACCATCCACATTCTGCTCTGCTATAGGCCGCCAGGCCCAAAATCGCAGCTGCTATCATCTTGGACAGATTTCTTCTCCACTTATACCCTTAACAGCAAACATCTTTTGCTGCTCGGGGATTTCAATCTCTGGGCCAACTCCTCACTAGACCCCATTGCCGACGCCTGTATTGACCACCTGGAAGGATTAGGATTGCAGCAACTAGTATGTGGGCCCACACATACTTCAGGTCACACACTTGATCTTATTTTCAGACAAACTCTGGAAATAAAGATTTGGGAAAATGAAAAGTTGCCATGGACAGACCACCATGCAATTATATTCAGTATTTCCACCATCCCCCCCGCAACAAAAACATCAAATCCAGTGACAACACACTGGACTAGATGTCAGAAGAAGCTCCACTCGGAACTCTTCAAAACGACTTTAAGGAAAAAAATAGAAACAACTCAGCCGCATCAAACGGCCGTTGAAACTCTGGAAGCCATTAATTCGGCTATGCTACAGTCAGCTGACTTGGTAGCGCCGAAACGAAGTACCCGCATCCGGAAAAACAACCGCAGTTGGTTTAACAACCAGCTGTCGTTACTGAAGCAAGAACGCAGAAGGGCAGAATCTGCCTGGAAAAGATGTTCCTCAGACCTAAACCTATCCATCTACAAGGCAGCGACAAGAAAATACCACAAAGGAATTTTCCTAGCCAAGAAAAATTATTTTTCGGAGGCTATCAACGGTGCCATTAACCGCCCCCGCGAACTCTTCAAGATGGTCACCCAGACCATGGATCCAGAATGCATCAAAGCCCCCAGTTCGGATACACAAGAATTTTGCAATGAACTATCGGATTACTTCATTAATAAAATCGAGGCAATCCGTGAAAGCATTCAGCAAAACAATTCCCCCCTCAGTCCCCCTGCAGCCTCTCACACAGCACCCATAGTAATTCTCCTATATCAGGTAAGTTTACCCTAGAACCCATCTCCATCGAGACCACTAAGAATGTCATTTGTACTCTGCGAAATAGCACAGCGCCGAATGACATTATCCCCACAAAACTGCTGAAGGAATGCGCCGACATCCTGGCTCCTCCCATCACGCAGTTTATCAACCAGTCTTTTCTGGAGGGCAAAGTGCCCACACAGTTGAAAGAGGGTATAATCCAACCCATCCTGAAGAAACCCTCCCTGGACCCCAAGAACCCACTCCACCGCCGTCCCATAACAACCTTCAACGTACTTTCCAAGATAATGGAGAAAGTAGTGGTACAACAGCTGCAACAGCATCTAGATACCTACAAGCTACTTGACCCATTACAATCAGGCTTCCGCCCCGGATACGGGACGGAAACAGCATTGCTGAAAGTATGGGACGATGTTCTCAAGGCCGCAGACGAAGGAGAATCTTGTCTTCTAGTTCTGTTGGACCTAAGTGCAGCTTTTGACACTGTAGACCACAAACTGTTACTGACTCGGCTTGCTGAAGTAGCCAGAGTCGCAGAAGGCGATTTATCTTGGTTCTCCTCTTTTCTGGAAAACCGATCGCAAACAGTAAAGTTAGGACCTTTTACGTCAGAAAAACGCACAGTAACATGCGGAGTCCCTCAAGGATCGCCTCTGTCACCAGTGCTGTTTAACATCTATCTTCGTCCTCTTTTTGAGATTATCAGCAGCAAAAAACTGCTCTATCACTCATACGCAGACGACACACAATTGTATTTCCGCATCTGCAATAGACAGGATCACCACCTCAATCTAGAGACTTGCCTCTCCTTGATAGAGGATTGGATGACAAAGAGTCATCTTAAACTCAATGGAGCGAAAACAGAACTTCTCCTGTTTCACGCCAAGCGTAGGAATCAACCTTCTACAGCGTGGACCCCCTCGCCCATTCTGGGCAAGTTCATCACCCCTAGCGCCAAAGTCAAAAGCCTAGGGGTCATTTTTGACTCCTTTATGACAATGGACGCACAAATAGGGTCAGTAGTCAGTGGATCTCACCATCTACTGCGCCTACTACGCAGACTCACTCCATTCATCCCTAAAGAAGATTTAGCGGTCGTGGTAGGAGCTATTGTTAACTCCAGACTGGATTATGCAAATGCCCTTTACCTCGGCCTCCCCAAGTACCAAATCGCTCGTCTGCAAGTCGTTCAGAATACGGCCGCCAGACTTGTGACTGGGAAAAAACCCTGGGAATCCATCTCACCTTCACTGAGAGCCCTTCATTGGCTGCCAGTCAAAGACAGAATTGCTTTCAAAGCTCTCTGTCTTACGCATAGATGTGTCCATGGGAATGCCCCCCTTTATTTATGCGAAATAATAAAAACGCATAATCCCAATCGCGCTCTGCGATCCACGAATCAGAACCTGCTCCAGGTTCCGAAAGCCAACTTCAAGTCCAAAGGAGAAAGAAGATTCGCGGTCCAAGGTCCAAGACTATGGAACGCTTTACCAACCAGCATTCGGTTGGAGGAGAGCCACCTAGCATTTAGGAAAAAGGTCAAGACTTTTCTCTTTTGATATCAAAGGAGACAGGAACAACAAGCGCCCAGAGGCGATTCAGTTCGCATGTGCCGCGCTATACAAGTTTTCATTCATTCATTCATTCATCATTGGTGTCAGTGGGAGGAATAGTGTCCCATCATTGGTGTCAGTGGGAGGAATAGTGTCCCCATCATTGGTGTCAGTGGGAGGAATAGTGTCCCCATCATTGGTGTCAGTGGGAGGAATAGTGTCCCCATCATTGGTGTCAGTGGGAGGAATAGTGTCCCATCATTGGTGTCAGTGGGAGGAATAGTGTCCCATCATTGGTGTCAGTGGGAGGAATAGTGTCCCATCATTGGTGTCAGTGGGAGGAATAGTGTCCCATCATTGGTGTCAGTGGGAGGAATAGTGTCCCATCATTGGTGTCAGTGGGAGGAATAGTGTCCCATCATTGGTGTCAGTGGGAGGAATAGTGTCCCATCATTGGTGTCAGTGGGAGGAATAGAGCTTTACAATTGCCGACCTTCAGTTTTAAACTGTAGGGGGAATATGTGCTGCACAGGGTAATTAGGGTGTGCCTGGGCATACCCCTATGGGTCAGGTAAATAAAACTGCTTTTTTTTAGGGTACCCTAGACAAAAACAAGCATCTCCAGAATTCAGCTTCAATTACTGAAGGTCGGCATTGAAGAGGAAGCTGATTTTTTACATTTTATGGACCATTTTGACACCCCATAAGCAACACAGACCCAAACAAATATTTATAGCGCTTTACGTGCTGAAATGGAGTTTGCAGTATGGAGGTTGCTGTTTTTACGTTTTTCCATTACGCAGCAATTCGGGAAAGCCAGAAACGGTCTGCGGCATAATAAGTAACGAGGAAAAGTAACTTCGAATTACAGCAGAAGCTGAAGAACTCAGGAATACTGGAGATACCCGAGCTGAGAATAGGTGCAGGTACTCCCCCCTTCCAAGTTACCTCTGGTCTCTGTCCCCTACCCACCCCCGAGCAATTTCCCCTCCTCCCCCCCTTACCCACCTCCAAGCAATTTCCCTTCCTCCCCCCCTTACCCACCTCCAAGCAATTTCCTTTGCTCAGAGGTGGGTAGGGGGTGGAACCAAAGGAAATTGCTCGGAAGTAGGTAGGGGCTGGAACAAAGGGACATTGCTCAAAGATGGGTAAGGCGTGGAACCAAGGGACATTGCTCAGAGGTGGGTAGGGGGTGGAACCAAAGGAAATTGCTTGGAGGTGGGTAAGGGGGGGGAGGGACATTGCTCGGAGGTGGGTGAGGAATGGAACCAAGGGACATTGCTCAGAGGTGGGTAGGGGGTGGAACCAATGTCCCTTGGTTCCATTCCTCACCCACCTCCGAGCAATGTCCCTCCCCCCCCCCCTTACCCACCTCCAAGCAATTTCCTTTGGTTCCACCCCCTACCCATCTTTGAGCAATGTCCCTTTGTTCCAGCCCCTACCTACTTCCGAGCAATTTCCCTTGGTTGCACCCCCCTACCCAGCCCTGAGCAATGTCCCTTCCTCCCCCCCTTACCCACCTCCAAGCAATTTCCCTAGGTTCCACCCCCTACTCACCTCTGGGTAATGTCCCTCAGTTCTACCCCTTACCTACCTCTGAGCGATGTCCCTCGGTTCCACCCCCTACCCACCTCCGGTCAATGTCCCTTGGTTCTACCCCTTACCCACCTCCGAGCAATGTCTCCTGGTTCCAGCCCCTATGCACCTCCGAGCAATTTCCCTTGGCTTTACCCCTTACCCACCTCCGAGCAATGCCTCTGGGTTCCACCCCTTACCCACCTCCAAGCAATGCCCCTTGGTTCCACCCCTTACCTACCTCAGAGCAATGTCCCTCGGTTTTACCCTCTACTCATCTCAGAGCAATGCCCCTTGGTTTCACCCCTTACCCACCTCAGAGCAATGCCCCTTGGTTCCACCCCCTACTCACCTCTGAAAACATGGCCTGTTGTTGGTAATTGAGGACAGGGTTGAGAACCACTGGTGTACTGTGGGAGACCAGATCTAGTGAATGCAGACTCCTGGGTTTAGTAACACTTTAAAGAACTATTATCGTTAATTTCTTTTTTTACAATTTTGCAACCTTCCCCCCTCCCCAAAGTACTACGGGCCAGATTCAGGAAGCATTTGCGCCGGCGTATCTCCAGATCAAATGTGCGCCGTTGCATCTTTCTGCCGATTCACAAAGCGAGATACGCCAAAAAACATGGCTTCAGCCATCTGACGTAACTTGCCTACGCCGGCGTATAGTGGGCGCATAGTTACGCTGGATGCATTCGGCGTTCCCATTATAAATATGCAAATGAGCAAGATACGCCGATTCACGAACGTAAATGCGCCCGGCCGCTTCATATACGCGCTCTGTGTAAGGCTTACGTCCGGCGTAATGTTACCCCTGCTATATGAGGCGCAGCTAATGCTAAGGTATGGGCCAGGGAACGACGCCATCAAATTTTACGCCATTTATGTAGTACGTGAATAGGGCTGCGCGTAGGTTACATTCACACGTCGTAGGCATTGCGCGCCGACGTCACTTAGGCATTCTATCCGACGTGATTCTGAGCATGCGCACTGGGATACGTCCACGGATGTGCCGTTCGTTCAGCCCAATATTTGCATGGGGTCACGGTTCATTGTAATAAAACACGCCAACTGCCTTGCTACTTTGAATTACGCGGGCTTACGCCGGCCCATTTACGCTACGCCGCCGTTACTTAGGGAGCAAGTGCTTTGTGAATACAGCACTTGCCTCTCTAACTTGCGGCGGCGTATCGTAAAGAAGATACGCTACGCCCGCACAAAGATACACCCGGGTACGTGAATCTGGCCCTACGTCTCTTAGGGTTAGATGCTTCTTGACCTTGGCTATGAGGTTAGTCAGATGACCTTCCGCCAACTGTGGCCATCCAACAACATGGAGATAAGAGGCAGCAAGCGGAATGCAGAGGGAGAGTGGGCGGGTCATCTTCCTATCTCTCTGCATTGCACTTGCCGCCACTTGTCTTGGGGAAAGTGCTTGGAGCCAAAAAAAGCAGCCGTCATGGAGGGGCCATCTCCTCCTAGCTATATTGTCGGATGACCATAGGAAGGGGGGGGGGGGCACCCAGTTTGAACTCATAGTTTAGGTTGGGAAGCACCTAGCAACATGGGCAAAGTACTACATGTAAAATGTAATAATAGTTCTTTAGGGCAGGGACCCCACCAGTGGCGGCTGGTGATCAAAATCTTTGGGGGGGGGCGCAAACAAACGAAGAAAAACAATTTCAGCCTTACTGTACCCATAAAACGCAGCCACTGTGCCATCAATTGTCGCCACTGTGCCATCAATTGTCGCCACTGTGCCATGCCATCAAACTCAGCCATTGTGCCATCAATCGTCACCACTGTGCCCATCAATTGTTACCTCTGTGCCCAGCAATTGTCACCACTGTGCCCCGTAAAATGCCCCCCCCCCGCCTGGCACTTACCGTTCTGGGGTCAGCCGTGCTTCTTCCGTCCCTCGATGTGTTCTCTCGCCCTCATTGACGCTTCAGCCAATCAGGTAACCAGAACCGGCGAACCTGATTGGCTGAGACACCTGTCACTCTTATCCAAGGAACGCACCCCCTGTGCGTCCCGAGGATAAGCATCCGGAAGCCGCTGGCTCTGATAGGCACTTCCGCAGCGGCCGTTATTCAGATGGCCGGCGCTCACCAGGGGGCTGGCCATCTGAATATTCGGCGGCAATACATAGATGTATATGTATATTGTCAGTGGCGTGTGCGGTAGCCAGAGGGGGCAGCGCTCCAGCGCCCTCTATACACGCACCGCCACTGGATCCCACACTCCTAATTTCCATTTCTGCATGTTTATTGCACTCTTTATAATTTTTTTATTTTATACTACTTGATGCTGAAAGCTGGATTGCCAACATCACCCAAACGTTTTGAATTTGAAGGCTATTATGCTGGTTTTCTCGGCCCTTATGTTTACAATTGCACCCATGCGTAACAACAAATAACCAAAGGAAAACAATGAAGGTAAAATATCGATTTCTTTATTTACAAATGTACAGAGTTTCACAGAAACATCATCTTTTTGCAGATACACAAGTCTTGTACATCACATAATGGTCTCCAGTCTGTGCTCTATAAATCGCGTTCAACGTTTCTTTCACCAACAAAAAAAAGGAAAAAACAAAAATCCTACGAAATGATATTGATGTGTATATTGTGTATATATACAGGAGATATACTTGTACCAAAACACACATACGTCCAAAGTGTACGCCTCGGAGATTCTACTGGAGGACGACTTTAAACAAGGCAAGAATGAGAGACCCCCCCCCCCCCCCCCCAAAGACATAGGAAGTCATCAGACAGCAACCCATTCAACTCAACATAAAAAATAACAATTAAATTCAACAACATTCCTTCTTTCCAACGCTCGTCTCGAGAAAGCCCTCGGAGCCAAGACAATCGTTTCTCCATTAAGTAGGGCTTCTTCATGCCTGTGGGCGGCAGCCAATGCTGTCCCTTTGAAAAGCGTTCCTCGGTAGAATGCTTTTCAGAGGGTGGTGAAGCCGTGGCTGCCGGCATTCAGGAGGAGATGCGGCTTTTACAGCTGAATAGGGACTTTGACACCAACGATGAAGCGATGTTTACTCCTACTTACACTGGGGCATTTTCTACTCCCACTGGCCACCCCAAAGTCTGAAGGAGAGCAAACTTGGCCTCTTATTTAAAAAGTTTGGAGACCCCTGGTATAGATACAAACATACTGCTTGAAGAATTAAATCTTCATTTGTGTCAGATAGCTACAGCAATCTAAAAGTGCTAAAACTGGTCCCGGCCTATACGGTTCTGATAGAAAACGGTGGGGGCCCACTGCACTACAATGTCTCCCTCAGGTCAGGGTAAATACACAAATATATACTGCATGTGTATAGACAGGTCCTCAGTATCTTGCTACAAAACCGAGAGTTAGAAAATTCTCAACATGTTTCACCACGATTAGTAGCTTCCTGAGGAAGCTACTAATCGTGGTGAAACATGTTAAGAATTGTTTCAGTTGCACATTCTGAAACGGTACTGTATACATTTTGGATAGATTTTTTATTCTGTCATCTTTTAACTTTTTTAAATAAATGACAACATTTTTGATATCTGTTGTGTTCAATTTTGCGCCTCCAAAATTCCAAATTCATATATTTTTTCGTTGTTACCAATTAAGGGGATGTGGTGCCAATATAATTTTTAGATAAGTAATAAACCCTTCTCCTATCTGCAGCACAGGATCATTAGAACCACTATAGGCCTTTATTATTGAGAGAGTTCACCAGTCTGTGTGGCCCACAGCAGCAGCAGCCAATCTCCTCTCAAGGAAATGTTATGGCAAGCAAACCCATCTTAGGCGTATATATCCCCACCTTCTTAGAACGAGGCTTACTGTGGATTAGAAAGGCCTCATCGTCATGTACAGTTACCAAATACGTATATAAAAATAAAAAAAAGATGAGCAAGATAACGATGGTCAAAGTGAACCTGTCACAGAGGATGCCCGTGTGGACCGCTACTCCTGAACCTGTCACAGAGGATGCCCGTGCGGACCGCTACTCCTGAACCTGTCACAGAGAATGCCCGTGCGGACCGCTACTCCTGAACCTGTCACAGAGGATGCCGTGTGGACCGCTACTCCTGAACCTGTCACAGAGGATGCCCGTGCGGACCGCTACTCCTGAACCTGTCACAGAGGATGCCCGTGCGGACCGCTACTCCTGAACCGGTCACAGAGGATGCCCGTGCGGACCGCTACTCCTGAACCGGTCACAGAGGATGCCCGTGCGGACCGCTACTCCTGAACCGGTCACAGAGGATGCCCGTGCGGACCGCTACTCCTCAAAAGAAATCGAATGCCTCGTTTCCACCGAGCGGAACGGTTCGGTACGCTATTTTGGGTGTTTCCATTATGAAAGTGTGCCATAAAACCGAACCGTACCGCACCATTCTGGGTCCTGCTTCAGATGTGGGGCCATAGAAAATGGAAGGACGGACCTACAATACATTCCACTGATTGGTGGACACCCTAGGCATTTCTTCTAAACCCTGTATGGCCCCCGACGGTCCGACTTGCAGTGGAAACGCTCAGCAGAATAGACCGGTCCATTCTAACCATTCCAAATGTACTGACCCGAACCCTTCCGTTCAGTGGAAACGAGGCATTAGTTGCCCATCATGCTGACCTTAATGGTGCAATATTTGGAGTCACCAAGAGCAGATGAGGACTTTTGGCAACCCTGATTGACATGCTTGCGCCAAGCCTTAGACTCAAAACACGGAAGCCACATGGTCCACATAAGAGCCAGTCAGGAGCACAAGCATAACTTTCCCATGACAGGCTTACTTTACGTGAACCCATCACACCCCCATAAATGTAAACAGCCCATTCAGTGCACTAAGGGAACCCCACAATCCCAGGGAGCCGCCGTACGTTTTTAAGTTTCGCTCCATTTCCGAGCTTTGCCACCCCCACAAAGTAATAAGGGTACCCCAGAGACCAACTATTTCACATATATTGTCACAATCATTTGTCCCCATAGTTATGTTGACTACAATGCCCCATTGTCTGTGAAAATGTTCACTGGCAGCCAGAACCTGCTGCGGTTCCAATAGCGATAATTGCTTTGAATGGATCCTAAAAATGTCTTTGCAGATTAAAACGGCTTGGCAGTGCTTAACGCCTTTCCTTCAGATTTCATAATTTGCATCCTAATTGTCATTCTCTTAGAACCGACCAAATCCTTATTTTCATATTCATAGGTCTAGCTTTGCACACCATTTCCTAGTAAATTGGTGTTGGGAACATTAAACAGCCACCCTCTACAAGGCTGCGCGTCCCTTCGAGACAAGGCTGTGCGGCCCTCGAGACAAAGGCTGCGCGGCACTCGTGAAAAAGGCTGCACGGCCCTTCGAGACAAGGCTGCGCGGCCCTCGAGACAAAGGCTGCACGGCCCTCGTGACAAAGGCTGCACGGCCCTCGTGACAAAGGCTGCACGGCCCTCGTGACAAAGGCTGCACGGCCCTCGTGACAAAGGCTGCACGGCCCTCGTGACAAAGGCTGCACGGCCCTCGTGACAAAGGCTGCACGGCCCTCGTGACAAAGGCTGCACGGCCCTCGTGACAAAGGCAAGGCTGCACGGCCCTCGAGACACAGGCTGCACGGCCCTCAAACTGGTCAAGACCATCTTGTGTTTTCTCTCTTAGGGTCAGAATTTCAGTTCTGAGCTCTAGAAGGCCTGTCCTGACCCAGAGAAGTGTGTTGGAAGGAGCATGTCCAGGATTGGGGGTCTCCCTTAGGAACACAAGATGTTCTGGCCCAACTTGAAGGACATCTCGGTACTCTGTGGTGCTTGTTTTGGATGGGCAGTTGGACCTCCACCTCCATTTGATTACCCTAAATCAGTGATGGTGAGCCTTGTCACCCCAGATGTTTTGGAACTACATTTCCCATGAGGCTCAATGTAGTTCAAAAACATCTGGGGTGCCGAGGTTCGCCATCACTGCCCAAAATGATAGCTTGATGTGTATAAAGTAGATTAGAAACTTCTAGAACCTGGTGGCTCGATTTAGACCCGCTATGACAAGCTGCTAAATTGGCCACCAAGGTCCGAACTCGTTAGGTTTTTCCTTATGTCTGTTGGAGGTACTTTGGTCCAGTAAACTGCAAAGTATGAATAGTGGGTTTGATGTTTAATTGCATTCACCTATTTCTACATTCCAGGATTTGAAAAGAATTCAAGGATGCGAGGAGTGAAAATAAATTGGCGTATTATTCCTACACAAGGCGATAAGTGGTAACTTTCCCGAGGTATAGTTGTGACGCAGCATTGGTTATGTTATATGGTGGGGGTAAAATGCTTATCGGGGGTCTGTCTAAAGAAACAGAAATTTTAAATATGTTTCAGTATCTGTAAAACAAAGCTTAACAACTCATTAAGCACTTTTATTTAGAAGGGGGCGGGGACAGGGATGGGAGAGGGTTCATGTTTTGCTCAAAGTTGGCCTACAGCTAAAGACGCTATGCTGGTAATAGCGGCGATTAGCGGCTTGTGGTTGGACTGTGATGGTGTGTCGGACAATCTGGCACTAACAGATACTGGCTGGGAGGGACACTGACTGAGAATGATGTCGCTGGTGATCTAGTGACGTTGCTAGCTAATACAGTGATAGTACTGTACTAATGATACTGGCTGGGAAAGGGGTTAACATCTAGGGCACAGGTGTCAAACACAAGGCCCGCGGGCCGAATCCGGATCTCTAGGCCATTTCATGTGGCCCTCGCACCTCTCCTGCTGCTGAAGATCTTCAGCCCTCCTTTGGTCCACCACCAAACCCTTACCTTTCTGCTTTCAAGCAATGCATCCAGCTTCTTCCAAGCAGCAGCATAAGGAAAGGGGGGTGCACTGTGATGTAAGGGAGAGTGGGGGGACTCAACTTTTGATGGTGGGGGGGCTCTTGACATCTAATATAAGGGGAGGCGCTGCGCTGGACATCTAATCTTACAGATACAACCGGCCCTTTTGAGGACAATCATAATGCTGATGCGGCCCATGAGTAAATTGAGTTTGACACCCCTGCTCTAGGGGCAATCAAGGGGGCCAACGGTGTGCCCAACAATGTGTAGTGTATGCTGCTTTTACTCACAGAGCTGGCTGTTTTTTTCTCCCCGCTTTGCAGAGAAAAGAAAAAGCCAGATCGATGTTCCTATGCACACAGAGTTCTGCGTTTTTGTAAACACAGAACTCTGTGCTGTGATTGGACAAATCCAGTGTGTCCAAATACAGCACGGGTCAGCAGGAGGTGCGCACCTGCAGGTCCCAATCATGGGTTTTATAAAACGGTCAGATCTTAGGAGTCGCTATATTGGAAGAGGGTCCTCCAATTTATATATAAACCCATTGTGTGAAGGTGGCCAGCACCAGCCTATCATGGGGGGAAGGCTTCTAATCTTTCCAATGAATCTTTCCAATAGATCCGAAATATCTGGGGTGCCAAGGCTCACCATTACTGTTATAGGTGGTTTTCCCAGCACAGCTGGAACACAGGCCAATGTGACACCACACACCGCTATTTCCAAGAAACTTAAAAACCAACTTTATTGTTCCAGCACAATATAGAGTACACACCACATTTCACCCCCTCCCCTGGGAGCTTCTACAGCCCTAATTGGATGCTGAAACGTGTCAGTATAGGTGCTGTGCGGGGTTGTCCTTTATTGTGCTGGAACAATAAAGTTGGTTTTAAGCTTCATGGAAGTAGAGGCATGCGACATCACATTAAATTGCACTGACCTGTGTGGAGGGGGGCAGGGGAACAGATACCGGAGACGTCTACCTACAGCTGTGATGGTTACAGTGGATGACACTAGAGTACGGTATGGAGGTTTATGTGGGAGAAGGAATACGTCGGGCCAGTTAACAGGCGCGCCCTGCTTAAAAAAAAAAACAGCCAATCAGGATGGGCTTTCCATTTTTTTTTTTTTTAAAGGAAGGTCTTCATCTGCTAAAGAAAACCAACCAACTACCATGCATAAGCGGTGATGGAAAGGTGGTGGAGAACCTGTAGGCTAGGAGAACAGGAGAGGTCGTCCCAAGCTGGACATTGAACTGGTAGCCCAGGGGGGTGGAAAGGGGGTCGTAGCCCGAGGGGTGGAAAGGGGGTCGTAGCCCGAGGGGTGGAAAGGGGGTCGTAGCCCGAGGGGTGGAAAGGGGGTCGTAGCCCGAGGGGTGGAAAGTTTTACCCTTTTCTAAGAAAATGGAAGACTTTTATAAAACAAACCGACCAGCAGAAGATAAAGCCACATTCTACCCCTGGGTCCAACAGATTCATCCAGCATGTCCTCCAAGACCTGCTAGTCCCTGGTGATAAGGCTGAAGACTGACCCCGTCCCTTTACACGTCGGCCTCCATGATGGTTCTACGTTAAACTAAAAGCCATATAAAATGTTACTGACCACCCACGAGGGAGCCAAAAATAAACATTTATTGGGAAATTATAGTTTTTCTTTTTAGCACTTATTTACAGCAAGCTGCTTTTTCCGGTCCCATGTGCAAGAAATGTCTTCTGGGCAGAAGGTTCAAACAAACGCAACATAAAAATAGACTAAAAAAAAAAAGAAAACAAAAATCACATTCACACAAGATTTTCTTCATATAATCTGGTCTTCTACAGCCAACTGTGGCTTTTTATAGGACTACAAAACTAAAGTTCAACTGCAAGGTTAACAAAATAAACTTTACTCGGCGACAAGCAGCGTCCCGTCCCTGGTCGGTTGAAAATTCCGTCCATTATTTTGGTCTACACCGATGGCGATATGGGTGATTATTAACATAAAGTCTCATCATAGGCATATAATAACCCCCACGGTGCCCTGCGGAAATCGGTTCAAGATATAAAAAAAAAAAACACCAGCCGCCTGTTTTTTGTCCCACAGGCAGCAGTCGTCACACGGACTCCCGCTTTCCCGCCTGGGCTGTCAAAAATGAACCGAAAACCAACCATTGTCTGTAAAAGTGCGCCCGATGAAAACGCAAAACGTCCTTTTGTTTTTTGCATCCGCCCCCTGTGCGTCTGTTGCGGCTTATCGTCTCTACACACACCGATCACTTTTCTATAAATTATTATTATTTATTTATTTTCAGTCCAGGAATAACTTCCTACATCCCATGCGCGAGCGGTTTGATCGCCGGATGTCGAATTTGGTGTCTCGGCACTTTTGGCAAACGTAAATCTCTGGAACGTTGGACTTGCGGATTTTGGCACAGGAGAGGTGGATCCAAGTATTGCACTCGTTACACTCGATCATCGGCCGACCGGCAAACGGCTTCATGCAAAAGCACGTGACGAGGTGCCAGGATTCGTCATCTGAAAAACAAAAAATATATATACATTGTAGACGCACATTACATCTTCTAATCACTAACATATACACCTATATACATACTGTGTGTTGGTGGGCGTTACCTCACCCCATATACATAGATATTGGACTATTCCTCACCCCATATACATAGATAATGGACTATTCCTCACCCCATATACATAGATAATGGACTATTCCTCACCCCATTAGACACAGATGATGGGCGTTTAATCAGCTCATTATACATAGATGATGGTGGACTATACATAGATGGTGTACATTTCCTCACCCCATTCTACATAAAGGCCGGTGGACATTGGGGGGTGAGAAAACGTAAACAATCTACGTAGAGGAAGGTTGACGTTGCCTCGCCCCATTCTACGTAGAGGAAGGTGGACGTTTTCTCGCCCCCCCATTCTACGTAGAGGAAGGTGGACGTTTTCTCGCCCCCCCCATTCTACGTAGAGGAAGGTGGACATTTCCTCGCCCCCATTCTACGTAGAGGAAGGTGGACGTTTCCTCGCCCCCATTCTACGTAGAGGAAGGTGGACGTTGCCTCGCCCCATTCTACGTAGAGGAAGGTGGACGTTTTCTCGCCCCCCCATTCTACGTAGAGGAAGGTGGACGTTTTCTCGCCCCCCCCATTCTACGTAGAGGAAGGTGGACGTTTCCTCGCCCCCATTCTACGTAGAGGAAGGTGGACGTTTCCTCGCCCCCATTCTACGTAGAGGAAGGTGGACGTTTCCTCGCCCCCATTCTACGTAGAGGATGGCGTCCTCACCCCATTCTACGTAGAGGAAGGTGGACGTTTCCCCGCCCCATTCTACGTAGAGGATGGTGGATGTTTCCTCACCCCATTCTACGTAGAGGAAGGTGGACGTTTCCTCGCCCCATTCTACGTAGAGGATGGTGTCCTCACCCCATTCTACGTAGAGGAAGGTGGACGTTTCCCCGCCCCATTCTACGTAGAGTATGGTGGACGTTTCCTCACCCCATTCTACGTAGAGGAAGGTGGACGTTT
Organism: Rana kukunoris; assembly: GCA_029574335.1. Taxonomy (NCBI): domain Eukaryota; kingdom Metazoa; phylum Chordata; class Amphibia; order Anura; family Ranidae; genus Rana; species Rana kukunoris. The sequence continues at coordinate 7,855 of JAJQKJ010002451.1, read as the reverse complement.
CCCCGCCCCATTCTACATAGAGAAAGGTGGACGTTTCCCCGCCCCATTCTACGTAGAGGATGGTGGACGTTTCCTCGCCCCATTCTACGTAGAGGATGGTGGACGTTTCCTCGCCCCATTCTACGTAGAGGAAGGTGGACGTTTCCTCGCCCCCCATTCTACGTAGAGGAAGGTGGACGTTTCCTCGCCCCATTCTACGTAGAGGAAGGTGGACGTTGCCTCGCCCCATTCTACGTAGAGGAAGGTGGACGTTGCCTCGCCCCATTCTACGTAGAGGAAGGTGGACGTTGCCTCGCCCCATTCTACGTAGAGGAAGGTGGACGTTTCCTCGCCCCCCATTCTACGTAGAGGAAGGTGGACGTTTCCTCGCCCCATTCTACGTAGAGGAAGGTGGACGTTTCCCCGCCCCATTCTACGTAGAGGAAGGTGGACGTTTCCCCGCCCCATTCTACGTAGAGAAAGGTGGACGTTTCCCCGCCCCATTCTACGTAGAGGAAGGTGGACGTTTCCTCACCCCATTCTACGTAGAGGAAGGTGGACGTTTCCCCGCCCCATTCTACGTAGAGAAAGGTGGACGTTTCCTCGCCCCATTCTACGTAGAGGAAGGTGGACGTTTCCTCGCCCCCCATTCTACGTAGAGGAAGGTGGACGTTGCCTCGCCCCATTCTACGTAGAGGAAGGTGGACGTTGCCTCGCCCCATTCTACGTAGAGGAAGGTGGACGTTTCCTCGCCCCCCATTCTACGTAGAGGAAGGTGGACGTTTCCTCGCCCCCCATTCTACGTAGAGGAAGGTGGACGTTTCCTCGCCCCCCATTCTACGTAGAGGATGGTGGACGTTTCCTCGCCCCATTCTACGTAGAGGAAGGTTGACGTTTCCTCGCCCCATTCTACGTAGAGGAAGGTTGACGTTTCCTCGCCCCATTCTACGTAGAGGAAGGTTGAGGTTGCCTCGCCCCATTCTACGTAGAGGAAGGTTGAGGTTGCCTCGCCCCATTCTACGTAGAGGAAGGTGGACGTTGCCTCGCCCCATTCTACGTAGAGGAAGGTTGACGTTTCCTCGCCCCCCATTCTACGTAGAGGAAGGTTGACGTTTCCTCGCCCCCCATTCTACGTAAAGGAAGGTTGACGTTTCCTCACCCCATTCTACGTAGAGGAAGGTTGACGTTTCATCACCTCATTAAACATAGATAATGGTGGATGTTTCATCACCCATTATACATAAATGATAGACGTTTCAACACTCCAATTAGACACAAATCAGACTTATGGTACGGCCCGATAACGTGCCGACAATAGTGGTGTAAAAGGGTAAAAAAAAAAAAAACTCAATATTGTTCTCAGATTGGGAAAAGCAAAATGCTGAACATCCACCATGTCCATGTAAAAGACTTTCATTAAAGTAATTTCCAGAGATGGCTGGCGAGAGGAGATGTCAGAGTAAAAATGGGGGATTAGACGGCTTCCTGGGGACTTTAATGTGAATGAGAGCGCATTACTGCGGGCAATCGAGAGACTACAAAAAGGGTGAACTGAGGCAATGGGTAAGTTAAAAACAACAGATTTACATAAAAAAGGTCCCTTAAGAGAGAAAACATAAGGGATAAGCGAAGAGTGACCACAGGCCAGACTTTAGAGGCATAAAAAACAGAGAGGAAGTAGAAAAAAAATACAATATAGTTAGAAGTGTTCAAGCAAAGGTCCTTTGCCAAGGAGACTCAGTCCACTACAAGGTATTCATTGGTCTCTCTATGTACCCATGTGCCAACCTTTCCTCAGCACAGATTAGTATATGCTTTTTACCTCATTGTATGTTATTTATCGGATTTGTAATTTGAATATATTTCAGACAGTGAGACTCACTCTCTCTTTTAGCTACTTCTTTGAACATTGATCGTGTCCTGAAGAAGCCCAACGATGAAATGCGTTGACGCATAAGGGCTCACTGTATGATTTTTATTCTGTTGAACACTTCTAACTATATCATGTATTTTTTTTCAATAAATATTGTTATATTTTTTCTACTTCTTCATTGTTTATGCCTCTAAAGTCCGACCTATGGTTACTCTTTGTGTATATCCTTTTTGGTTTCCTCTCTAAATTTGCGGATGTGGTAATGAGAGTGCTTCCTGCTCTCATTTGTCCCTTAATAAGTATTACGCAACACCATGAAAGAACTTTTCTGAAAAGCAAATGCTGCCTAGCATTCAAACACGTACATATCATGGCCAAAAGCTTGTGGACACCCGACCATCGCATTTCTATAAGCTTGTTGGGCAAACCATTCCAAAACCACGATCATTAATATGGAGGTGGACTTCTTTGTAGCTACAACATCCTCCATTCTTATAGGGAGAACTTTCACAGGATTTTGGAGTGTGTCTGAGAAATGTTGCCCTTTAAAAAGATAAGAGCTACCAACAATCAGTGTTCCAATTCATCCCACTGGTGTTCAGTAGGGTTGAGGTCGGGGCTCTGAAGGACACGCAAGTTCCTCCACACCAAACTGGTCACACCATTTCTGTATGGAGCTGGCTTTGTACACATGAACTCTATAGGGGTGTCCACACGTTTAGCCATATAATGTACAATGCCAAGCAATTTACTTTTTGAAGTTTTATTTGAAGTTTATTATTTGACACAATTTAGCATCATATCTCATTTAGTAAACGCCAACAACCTTTAGCTGCCTTATTTCAAAAGAATAAGTACATTTGTTTGGTCCCCATCCACCGACCCAACAGATCCCACAGCCTCCTGTGTTTGTAGACATCCAGCGTCACAAGGCCTCTCTCACTAGCCATGCCTAGGCAGTGGTCTCTGATGGGGTCCATCTAACGCCTCCTTCCAGCCAGGAGGCACAAGGAGACAACCCCCATAAACCTTTATGGTGCCCAACTACCTCCCATATTCCAGCTGGAAGACACAAGCTCCACAGACTTTTATGGTGCCCATCTACCTCCATCCCTCTTCCAGAAGACGCAACAAGGACGAGCCCCACAGACCTTTATGGTGCCCAACTACCTCCATCTTCCATCTGGAAGACACAAGCTCCATAGACTTAAGGTGCCCAACTACCTCCATCTTCCATCTGGAAGACACAAGCTCCATAGACTTATGGTGCCCATCTACCTCCATCCCCCTTCCAGAAGACACAGGGAGACAAACCCTACAGACCTTTATGGTGCCCAACTACCTCCAGCTTGAAGACACAAGCTCCATAGACTTATGGTGCCCATCTACCTCCATCCCTCTTCCTGAAGACACACTATAGACGAGCCCTACAGACCTTTATGGTGCCCAACTACCTCCATCTTCCAGCTGGAAGACACAAGCCCATAGACTTATGGTGCCCATCTACCTCCATCCCTCTTCCTGAAGACACACTATAGACGAGCCCTACAGACCTTTATGGTGCCCAACTACCTCCATCTTCCAGCTGGAAGACACAAGCCCATAGACTTATGGTGCCCATCTACCTCCATCCCTCTTCCTGAAGACGCAGGGAGACTAACCCTACAGAACTTTATAAGGGCCATTAACCTCCATCTACCAGCCAGGAGAGCATTGCACAGACACCGCCAGTGACAGAGGACTTATGGAGCTGGATGTCAAACACAGGAGGCTGCAGGAATAAGATCGCAATAAGCATTCATCTGCAGAAGGGTAGGGTGGGATTGGTTAGGTCAACTGGGGGGTTGTGGTGCACAGTATGAGGTTCAAGACATATATCAGTTGTTTTCAGGTATTGCCTGCACCACACCATCAAAAATGTAATATCCCCAGACTGCATTGTCCTTTTTCATTATAAAACACATGAATTGGCTGGATAATTATATGTTCGTTAGCCACTTGTTTTTAAAAAAACAAAAAAACAGACTTGCATTATACCAGCGTCTTCCTTTAAAGCGCAGATGTCGCCGATAAAAACCAAGTAAATAAAAACCATCAAAGTTAAGCAACCCAGCTTGCAGAAATTTCGTACAGGTTCACTTCTGCTTATTTTGAAGAGGAAAACGCAGTCTATCACGCTTCCTGCTGCCAGGAGAACATCCGTTCGTACAATCAGACATGAGGTTAAAACCATGACCAGTAACCAGTGCTCTTTCAGCTGGTTAGGCACTACAACACTCAAACCTTTTATCTCTTCCCTGGGTGCCCAAGATGGGAACAAAGGAACGGCTGCCATTTGGGCCAAGGGACTGGCCGCCATTTGGGCCGCGGCCCGAGCGGCCAAGGGACTGGCCGCCATTTGGGCCGAGGCCCGAGCGGCCAAGGGACTGGCCGCCATTTGGGCCGCGGCCCGAGCGGCCAAGGGACTGGCCGCCATTTGGGCCGCGGCCCGAGCGGCCAAGGGACTGGCCGCCATTTGGGCCGCGGCCCGAGAAGCCAAGGAACAGCCGCCATTTCTCCTTCATTACAATAAAAGAGGTTCGGAATGCGGGGAACAATTATATTTTTCACGACATGCGACCTGCTGGCTATCTGAACCAATTTTTGTTTTTCCAACTCTGGGTGGTGTTCAGGGGTGTCAACTGGAGAGGGGGTGATCCATCAGCGAGTCAGTACTGTCCCCGGGTCACCAATCAGATCAGAACCTCTGTTCTCAGCCTCATCGATTGGTGGCCGTCCTCTCCCACAAGCCAGCCCATTATGAGGTGGAAGGCCTTTCCTCAAGAGGGGAAAACCCAACGTGTGACTTCCTCACCTGGCTTTGTGCGAGATTTGCCCAACCAGAAACCACACAAGAAATGGGACATACGAGCCAAGCTGGACTTTGTGCTACAACTGCTAGAAAAGCTCTACCACGGGCTGCTTACTTCAAAAAAACCAACATTTACCTGAATCCACCATGATGTCCTCATCGTTGCCTGTGCCGTCTTCATCCCGGAACACCACCTGCTTTCCCTGTCGTATGACCGTTCGTTTCCCCAGGTTCACCTCTGTGTACTCAGTCTTTATCTCATCCATGTCGTCAGAGACCATGGTCATGGATGCACTGTCCATACTGTTATTACAGCTCTCCAGCATCGGCTCCTCCATCTCGTGGTGCGGCGGGGACATCTTGAGGTGCGGCGGGGACATCTTGAGGTGCGGCGGGGACATCTTGAGGTGCGGCGGGGACATCTTGAGGTCCAGTGGGTGGTCCGAGATTGGAGGTGGCATGTACTCTCCTGGATAGGGGTTCTCCGGCTCCAGTTTTATGACGGTATGGAGGTACTCCTCCTCCACCATTTGCTGTTCTTTCTTCTTCAGCTTTTTCTTTTTCTTGATTTTGTCGAGCTTTTTCCGTTCCAGGAGGAAACTGCTGAACTTTGAGTGTTTCATCATGGAAGGATAGGAGCGTTCGTGTTTCAGCTCCCCGAAATGTCGTCGTTTTTTGATCGGGAGGGCCTCTGTGCCCGGGATGTCTTGGAACCTGGAGTCCCAGCTGTCGCTGTCCACGGTACTTCCTGTGCTGTTCGGAGGGCTGGACCCGGCTCGGAGGGGAGTCTCCTGGAGAAAAACATAAAAGGATCATTAATCACCCCCAAAAAAATAACATGTAAGGTACGTGGATCTCTAGCCAAATCTTTTTGGTTTATTTAGCTGGGGGGGGGGGGGGGGGGGGGGGGGGGGGGGGGGGGGGGGGGGGGGGGGGGGGGGGGGGGAGGGGGGGGGGGGGGGGAGGGGGGGGGGGGGGGGGGGGGGTGGGGGGGGGGGGGGGGGGGGGGGGGGGGGGGGGGGGGGGGGGGGGGGGGGGGAGGGGGGGGGGGGGGGGGGGGGAGGAGGGGGGGGGGGGGGGGGGGGGGGGGGGGGGGGGGGGAGGGGGAGGGGGGGGGGGGGGGGGGGGGGGGGGGGGGGGGGGGGGGGGGGGGGGGGAGGGGGTGGGGGGGGAGGTTTTATAAGCTTTGTCAAGTTTGAGTGTGAAAAAAAATCTAGCCTCTGGGGCCCTACATGTTTACAGCTTTGTGTCATATAATGCCGCGTGATCTCCCCTCCCCCTCATATGTGAAGAGCCATAGATAATCAAATCAGCAGAGAGAGAAGTAATTTCATCAATGCTACGCGGCCACATCACTGCAGAAGAATGTCAATGGCGACTAGATTTTACAACTCTACTGTATTTTTCTGAAAGACAGATAAGAGACATCTAAAACGTAAACCCGCAACCCTCACTAAAAAAAAAAAAAAATTATTTATTATAATTTTTTAGTAGACACCTTAGGGAATAAAATGTCGGTCATTGCAACTTCTTATCTTGCACAGTATTTGTGCATTAATTAAAAAAAAAATATATGTTTTATTAATTTTTCAAAAAAAAAACGTAAACAGTTACCCAATTTTTTTTTGTATAATATGAAAGATGATGTTACGCCGAGTAAATAGATACTCAACACGTCACGCTTTAAAATTGCGCACACTCATGGAATGGCGCCAAACTTCACTACTAAAAAATCTCTGTAGGCACCACTTTAATTTTATTTATTTTTTTACAGGTAACCAGTTTAGCGGTTAGAATTTTTGCACGCGCTCTAACGCACGCGGCGATACCTCACGTGTGTGGTTTAAACGGCATTTACATATGTGGGCGGGACTTAGGTGCGCGCTCGCTTCTGGGCACGAGCTACTGGGGACAGGGGCGTTTTAAATATTTTGTATTGTTATTTTTTTTTTTTACTTTACACTTTCTTTTACTTTTTTATCACTTTTATTCCTATTACAAGAAATGTAAACATCCCTTGTAATAGGAATCACTGTGACAGGTCCTCTTTATGGAGAGATGCGGGGGGAGGGGTCAATGAGACCCCACATCTCTCCTCCAGACTGGAAAGCATGAGATCAGAAAAAAAAAAAACGTTTTTTTTTAATACTGATCTCATGCCTACCAGCCGCGATTGTGGCTTTGTTTAATTGCGGGTACCCAGGTGTGACATTACGTCGTGCCCGGTCCTCCGACGGTCATAGAGCTGGCAGGTGACCGTCTGGAGAGCCCAGAGAAGCACCGGATAGAGGGGGGCTGGCGGGGTTTTGACAGCCCCTCCCGCCGCCTATAAGAACGATCAAGCGGCGGAACTGCCGCTACGATCGTTCTTATGGTGCGCAGAATCGTCGGCTGAAAAGAAGGATATCTGAATGATGCCTGTAGCTGCACCCATCCCCCCTAAAGTCCAGGATGTCCTACAGTAGGGAAGTGGTTAATACACATCAGGGGGTACTTTCTTCTACACAAAGACATTCTGTCATTGTGTGCCCCCCCCCCCCCTCACTTCGGAGACCACTGACAGCGTAATAATGTTGTGCGTCTGTCAGCAATAAAGTTTGGATGAACCCAACCCAGCTCGTCCCCGAGCGGCCATCTTTGTGGAGACCCGCAGACACTCACACAACAGTATCTTACCTCTTCGGGGTAGGGTATGTAGCCGGCGTAGGCCAAGACAAACGTACAGAACTTATTGAAATCCTCCACCGTTCTCCTCCGCTGGTAGTTCGGCGTTCCGTCCTGAAGAGGAAACAAAAAAAAAAGTCGCACGGTGAGTCCCAGTTCTATGGATGATGACCCCACTAAAAACAAGTTGGATGACGCACAGTGGGGGGGTTTACTAAAACTAGAGAACGCAAAATCTGGTGCAGCTCTGCGTGGGAGCCAATCAGCTTCCAGGTTTTATTGTCAAAGTTTGAATTGAAAAAGCTGAAGTTGGAAGCCGATTGGCTCCCACGCGGAGCTGCACCAGATTTTGCACTCTCTAGTTTTGGTAAAAATGACCCCCAATCTGTCCTTAGACCAATCCCAATCATGACCAGGACATGAGAGCGAAAACAGGACACATCCGTCGCTATAAATATCCTGTAAACAATAACGCCCCCTCCCCTACC